>SJYC01066549.1:0-29972 GCA_006408675.1 Madoqua kirkii | reverse complement strand
TGTATAAAAATTCACAAATTTGGTAAGTTTTTAAAGTTTTCATTTACTTTAATTGGAGGGTAAGTACTTTACAGTACTGTGATGGTTTTTGCCGTACATGACTATGAATTGGCCATAGGCATACATGTGTGCCTTTCCTCCTGAACTCCCCTCCCACCTCTCTCCCCACCCCATCCCTCCAGGTTGTCACAGAGCCCTGGCTTTTGGTCCCCTGCATCATAAATCGAACTCCGACTGGACATCTGTTTGTATATGTTTCAGTGCTATTCTCTCACAAGTCATCTCACCCTCTCCTCCCACTGAGTCCAAAAGTCTGTTCTTTTTGTCTGTGTCTCTTTTGCTGCCTTGTATGTAGGATCATTGGTTTCATCTTTCTAGATCCCACATATTTGCATTAATAAATGGTATTTGTCTTTCTCTTTCTGACTTACTTCATTCTGTGTAATAGCCTCTAGGTTCATCCACCTTATTAGAACTGACTCAAATGTGTTCCTTTTTATAGCTGAGTAATATTCCTTTGTGTATATGTACCACAACTTCCTTATCCATTCATCTGCAGATAGCTATCTAGGTTGCTTCCATGTCCCAGCTATTGTAAATAGTGCTGCAATGAACACTGGGGTGTATGTGTCTTTTTCAGCTATGGTTTTCTCAAGGCATATACCCAATAGTGGGATTTCTGGGTTGTATGATAGTTTTATTCCTAGTTTTTTAAGGAATCTACTACTGTTCTCCATAGTGGTTGTATCAGTTTGCATTCCCACCAACAGTGTAAGATAATTCCCCTTTTCCATACCCTCTCCAGCATTTATTGTTTGTAGACTCTTTGATGATGGCCTTTCTGACCAGTGTGAGATGATACCTCATTGTAGTTTTGATTTGCTTTTCTCTAATAGTGAGCAATGTTGAGCATCTCTTCATGTGTTTCTTAGCCGTCTCTGTGTATTCTTTGGAAAAATGTCTGTTTAGGTCTTCTGCCCACTTTTTGATTGGGTTGGTTGTCTTTCTCATATTGAAATGCATGAGCTGCTTATATATTTTGGAGATTAATTCTTTGTCAGTTGTTTTGTTATTACTTTTTTCTCATTCTGAGGGTTGTCTTTTCACCTTGCACATAACTTCCTTCATTATGCAAAAGCTTTTAAGTCTAATCAGGTCCTATTTGTTTATTTTGTTTTTATTTCCATTACTCTAGTGGGTGGGGCACAGAGGATCTTGATGTGATTTGTGTCAAAGGGTGAGTTTTTTTGGGGGGGGTTTATTGAGATATAAAACAACGCTTATAATCACTCATCTAAAGTGTACAATTCAATGGTTTTTAGTACATTCACTGTTGTTTAGTCACTAAGTTGTGTCCAACTCTTCTGCAACTCCATGGACTGTAGCCATCAGGCTCCTCTGTCCATGGGATTTCCCAGGCAAGAATACTGTTAGGCAGCTATTAATTATGGAACATCTTCATAACCTCAAAATGGAAACCTATACTCATTAGAAGTCATTTCTCATTCTCTACCTCACACTCTCCCACATCCCAGACTTAGACAGCAAAGTAATGAGATGTGTATAAGAGACAGGCTTAAAGCCCAGTCAGTGAATTTTTTATTTGCAGCATTGTAAGGTTTTATTCCACAATTTCCAGTTGGTTGTTTTTATAATTCCAGTTTTCTGTATAAGATTTTATCTCTTTTTTTTGGAAGACTATATCTTTTTAAAATTCTTAAAGCTTGTCCTTTAGTTATTTGAATATATTTATAATATTTTCTTTGTTTTCTAAAGACAAAATCTGAGCCATCTCAGTGTTGGCCTCTACTGACTGCATTTTTTTTTTCTTTTCATAGTTCTCTCTATATCTAGTAATGTGTTGTAAACTGGATATTGTGAATAATGTATTGTAGAAACTCTTAGTTCTTTTCTCATCCTCTGAGGAGATGAATTTTGATACTAATATAAGTTCAAATACTGGTGAATCACTTTGACCTTATATAAACTTAGTTGTATTCTTTATAAGGGCAGATCTTTGGAAAGTCTAAGCTGCTTCCCGTATGTGTGTGATACGTTGCTTCAGTCACGTCTGTCTCTTTGCAACCCTATACACTATGGCCCACCAGTCTCTTCTGTCCATGGGATTCTCCAGGCAAGAATACTGCAGTAGGTTGCCATGCCCTCCTCCAGGGGATCTTCCTAACCCAGGGATTGAACCTGTGTCTCTTGTCGCCTGAATTGGCAGACATGTTCTTTACAACTAGAGCCACCTGGAAAGCCCCACTAAATTGAGACTTGTGATAGAGAGTTAACTCAGTAAGCAGGAGTTTCTTACACCTCATACATTACCATGAAGAACTTTCTTTTGTGACGAAGAACCTGCCTCCTAGAATACTTTTGAAAGGTTCTAATAATGTTTTGCATGCTTGATGCCAGTTCAGTTCAGTTCAGTCTCTCAGTTGTATCCAACTCTTTGTGACCCCATGGACTGCAGTATGCCAGGCTTCCCTGTCTGTCACCAGCTCATGAAGCTACTGAGCCACCTGGAAAGCCCCACTAAATTGAGACTTGTGATAGAGAGTTAACTCAGTAAGCAGGAGTTTCTTACACCTCATACATTACCATGAAGAACTTTCTTTTGTGACGAAGAACCTGCCTCCTAGAATACTTTTGAAAGGTTCTAATAATGTTTTGCATGCTTGATGCCAGTTCAGTTCAGTTCAGTCTCTCAGTTGTATCCAACTCTTTGTGACCCCATGGACTGCAGTATGCCAGGCTTCCCTGTCTGTCACCAGCTCATGAAGCTTACTCAAACTCATGTCCATTGAGTTGGTGATGCCATCCTAGCATCTCATCCTCTGTCGTCCCCTTCTCCTCCCACGTTCAATCATTCCCAGCATCAGGGTTTTTTCAAATGAGTCAGTTCTTTGCATCAGTTGGCCAAACTATTGGAGTTTCACTACACAGAACACTAAATTAGCTTGTCTAGATAGTTTATGTAAAAGATGTAATTTATGAAGCCTTGTTGATCGATTACTCTAAAAAACTCAGTGTTCCTAGGCTTGGTGGAACTTCCCTGGTA
Source organism: Madoqua kirkii (assembly GCA_006408675.1). Classification (NCBI taxonomy): domain Eukaryota; kingdom Metazoa; phylum Chordata; class Mammalia; order Artiodactyla; family Bovidae; genus Madoqua; species Madoqua kirkii. The sequence continues at coordinate 26,908 of SJYC01066549.1, read as the reverse complement.
GAAAATACTTCTCATGTGCTATCATAATTCATTGCTGGAGGAATTAAGTGTGTCCTGTGTGGGAGAGTGCTGTTAGAAGTGTGTACTTGGTTTCCTCAAGACTTCACCCCATCTGCATTTTCCCTTTGCTAATTTTCTTTGATTCTTTTCAGTGTAATAAACTTTAATTGTGAGTATAACTTCTTTTGAATTCTCTGAGTTTTTCTAGTGAACTCTCCAAACTGGGCATAATCTTGGGAACCTCAAACTGTGTGTATCCTTAGGATCTTATCTGGGATTGGTTTTAGTCTTTGTTGAGTCTAAGTTAGGTTACTTTATGACTTGATACTCATCAGTTGGGGGCTTCTCTGATGGCTCAGCAGTAAAGAATCCACCTGACAAGCAGGAGACATGAGTTCCATCCCTGGGTCAGGAAGGTCCCCTGGAGAAGGAAATGGCAACTCACTGCAGTATTCTTGCCTGGGAAATCCCATGGACAGAGGAGCCTGGTGGGTTATAGTCAGTGAGGTTGCAAAGAGTCAGACATGACCTAGCAACTAAACAACAGCAGCTTACCAGTTTATTTTTTCTTAGCTGGATTCCATCAATGTTAATGAAATGTTCAAAAAGTATCTATACTCAGGCTGGGCTAGACCTCTTTATCTCCTCTCCTCTGCTACTAAAGGACTTCATTCAGTGTCAGTGAAATTTTATTTAGCAGTGAAGATAGTGTAGAAATAAGACTACCTTTGAGAATGCTTCAGATGAAAACATGAAGGAAAGGGAGAAAACTTTTAGAGGAAACTGGTGGAAAGAAAATTCATGTTATACAGTACCAGAACATTTATAACACTGTCACTACAGTTATGTGGAAGGTAGAAAATGCACTGAATGGATTGAGTGATGTGGCTAAAGAGATTTCTAGGCATAAACTTAAAGGTACTTCCTGGATTTTCTTGTTTCTTATAGTAAAATGTGAGGAGAGACCAGCTAAAGGAAAGACTGTAAAACATGAAAGAGCCAGGAATTGATGGTTTAAAAAATTCTCAGGCTTTCTGGATTGCAAATGGTTATAAAATTAAACCTTCCTGGTAAAGATGAAATACAGGGTGCTCTCAGAAAAACTTGGTCTAGAGATAAAACAGGATATGACTGAAAATCCTTTTTTGAGACCTAAGGAAGATAAAAGAATATAATACTAAGTTAGACAAAAGGCTCTCTAAAAGTTTTAAACATGTGCTTCACCAGTTCTCTCAGTGAAAGAATAGGTCATATAAGAAGGTCAGTGATATTGTCACTCAGTAGAAATCCACGGTAGGAAAGGGTTTATCTGAGGGACCAATAAATGCTGTGAAATAATAAATATTTGTTGTTTTAAGTTGCTAAGTTCAGAATTAATTTATAATGGAGCAATGGATAGCTCATACCCATAGGATATAATATTAAATTAAAAGAGGCTGTGGCACTGTATACATAGTTTAATCTCAACCATGTAAAATATGAATATTTATGGAAAATATATGAAGAGGATAACCCTGATATGAGCAAAGATTTTCTCTGCACAGTGGAATTTGGGGTTTTTGTTTTATTTGTTCATGCATTTATTTATATATTGTTATACTTGAAACCAGAAAAATGTTTACCTGTGTTTTCTGGGATATTTTGGAAGAACATCAGTGGAATGGATAAAAGCTGTATGTAATATTTTGTCCTCACATTTGATAATGTCTTTGAGACTAACAAACTGTCATATGAAAGGAAGTTCCCTCTTATTCTTTACACATTTCCCCATAACTTTTGTGGGTCTAGCCTAAGAAAATATGGTTTATTTTCCTGGCATTTTCTATGTACTCTGGAGTTATGCTTACTTATTTCAGTGATTTTAAGAGGTACTCTATGGCTGTACTGATTTTTGTAAAATTTCCTTCTAGTTTGTTGTCTTGACATTCTTCCTAATAGAAAGTTAGAGAGGGGGAAGAATCTTGAGCAGGTGGTATGTGAAATTAAAAAAATCTGGAAGTAGTTTTCAAATGTTGTTAGTTGAGATTCTATTGGGGTTACAGAATTTGTAATAGGCAGATTCTTTACCAATTGAGACATCAAGGAAGCCTGCAATAGGGTTAGAAATCCATTGTATATCATCTCAGAATACACTGATATCATTGCTATCTCGAACTAGGATATTAATATAAATTTTTGAATTAGTGAAGTTCAGCAAAGTTTGAATGTAATGACAACATTATAAATGCTTTGTTTTTCTGCATTGCAGGTGGATTCTTTACTGCTGAGCCACTGGGGAAGCTCATAAAGCCATGGTTGTTATTGTTGTTTAGTCACCCAGTTGTGTCTAACTCTTTGTGACCCCATGGGCTGCAGCACGCCAGGCCTCCCTGTCTCTCACTATCTTCCGAAGTTTGCCCAAGTTCATGTCCATTGCATTGGTGATGCCATCCAATCATCTCACCCTTTTACTTCCTCTTCTCCTTCTGCCCTCAATCTTTCTCAGCATCAGGGACTTTTCCAATGAGTCAGCTGTTTACATCAGGTAACCAAAGTACTGGAGACTGGAGCTTCAGCTTCAGCATCAGTCCTTCCAGTGGGTATTCAGGGCTGATTTCCCGTTAAGATTAACTGGTTTGATCTCCTTGCTGTCCAAGGGACTTTCAGGAGTCTTCTCAAGCACTGCGGTTCAAAGTAATCGATTCTTTGTTGTTATGCTTTCTTTATGGTCCAGCTCTCACAACCACACATGACCACTGGGAAGTCCATGGCCTTGACTATACAGACTTTAGTCAGCAAAGTAATGTTTCTGCTTTTCAACACACTGTCTAGGTTTGTCATAGCTTTCCTGCCAAGGAGCAATTGGGTATTCAGGGCTGATTTCCCGTTAAGATTAACTGGTTTGATCTCCTTGCTGTCCAAGGGACTTTCAGGAGTCTTCTCAAGCACTGCGGTTCAAAGTAATCGATTCTTTGTTGTTATGCTTTCTTTATGGTCCAGCTCTCACAACCACACATGACCACTGGGAAGTCCATGGCCTTGACTATACAGACTTTAGTCAGCAAAGTAATGTTTCTGCTTTTCAACACACTGTCTAGGTTTGTCATAGCTTTCCTGCCAAGGAGCAATTGTCTTCTGATTTCATGCCTGCAGTCACCATCTGCAGTGATTTTAGAGCCCAAGAAGAGTATGGTAAAGAATCCTCCTGCAATGCTGGAGACCTGGGTTTGATCATTGGGTCAGGAAGATCCCCTGGGGAAGGAAATGGCAACCCACTCTAATATTCTTGCCTGGAGAATCCCATGGATAGAGGAAACTGGTGGGCTATAGTCCATAGTGTCACAAAGAGTAGGACATAACTGAGTGACTAAGCACAGAACAGCACAATTATGTTATTCAATGGGTGCAATAGGAAAGCTTATGATTTTCAAATACTTGGCTATTAAACTGATAGATAGATACCTAAAACAATTTGTGAATATAGAATTATTGGCAGATTTGTACAGATTAATTTAAATGGCAAAGCTCTGACCAGAGTGATTTATGTATAATTATACCTGAAGTGGGACTTTCTTTGTGACTCAGAGGGTAAAGCATCTGCCTACAGTGTGGGAGACCTGAGTTCAATCCCTGGGTCAGGAAGATCCCCTGGAGAAGTGCTGGGGTCCTTTAATGGACTGGGACCTGGTGGTCCAGAGGTGACAGGTGACAATAAGAAAAGTGAAAGATATTAATTTAAATGGCAAAGCTCTGACCAGAGTGATTTATGTATAATTATACCTGAAGTGGGACTTTCTTTGTGACTCAGAGGGTAAAGCATCTGCCTACAGTGTGGGAGACCTGAGTTCAATCCCTGGGTCAGGAAGATCCCCTGGAGAAGTGCTGGGGTCCTTTAATGGACTGGGACCTGGTGGTCCAGAGGTGACAGGTGACAATAAGAAAAGTGAAAGATAGAAAGAGGCTGATACTCCCTGGTTTATGCTGAGAACCAATAAAGTCCTTGACAGTACTCGGATCTCTCACAAAGGCACCGGGCGCCCTCTCAAGGGTGTGGGGAGAGGGGCAGTAAGGCGCGAGGTGCCTTCTCAAGAGTGTCTTAGAAACCCGAACAGGAGCACTCCAGAGAATTAGCCGAGGAGAAAAAGAGAGACAGATAGAAAGAAAGAAAGACATGGGGACCCAAGCTCTGATGGAGCAACGATGCTTCATTAGCAGAAATGTAGGCTTGTATATCTTTAGTAAGATGATTATTCAGCTATTACACAGGATGAAATTTTATCAGTAGCCACAATATGGATAGTCAAATACATACAAGTTTACTGATCCTGAAAAGAGCACTGCATGTCTTATCCCATGACCTCAGTCCTGAGAACTGCATGCAGCTTTACTTATTCTTGGAATAGAAACTGATAAGGAACAGAGAATCCTTGAGAAATAGAAAACAGCATGCAGGAGTCCTCCTATTAAATGTTCCTTGACAATTCCCCCTTATTTATTATATTTGTAAAAAGGGCCTTGATTAATTGAGCTTGTCTTAAAGAGAATGTTTTCTAAAGGAGACTCAATCCTATCTCACAGAATGACCTCAGTTCCTGGGAGCAGCTTGCTGTTATGCTTTAAAAAAATACCAAAAGACTTGTGAGATACAGCATGTAGGAATCCTCCTGTTAAGCACACCCTGACAGAGAAGGAAATGGCAACCCACTCCAGTACTCTTGCCTGGAAAATCCCATGTATAGAGGATTCTGGTAGGCTATAGTCCATGGGGTAGCTAAGAGTCAGACATGACTGAGCGACTTCATTTCACTTCACTTTGCTTCATACCTGAATAGTTCAAGTTTTTAACAACATGCAATGTAAGTATTATTGTTAAGCCTATTTTACAGATGAGGAAAGTGCAACAAAGACATTATGCCAGGTCCTATTGCCTAATCCATAAATCTAACTTGGGAATCTTATTCAGAGCCACTGAGGAAACTGCACTGATAAGTCTAAGTCACACAGCAGCATTGTGAAGCATCATCTTTGCTTAAAACTATTATAAAATTAGAGATTTTATTCCTAAGAGGAATCGAATATTTCCAATTCTGTTCATCTTTCACAAAGCCTGTATTAGCCCATATGTATTTATGGTAGTAGGAGAAGGAAATAACATCCCACTCCAGTGTTCTTGCCTGGAGAATCCCAGGGACAGGGGAGCCTGGTGGACTGCCGTCTATGGGGTCGCACAGAGTCGGAAACAACTGTCGTGATTTAGCAGCAGCAGCAGCAGCAGCAGTAGTTTTCCTCCCTCCATGGGATACTCCAGGCAAGAGTACTGGAGTGGGTTGCCATTTCCTTCTCCAGGGATCTTCCCGACCCAAGGATCAAACCTCGGTCTCCCGCATTGCAGGCAGACGCTTTAACCTCTGAGCCCAGGGATAATCTAAGAAACAACTTATTGAAATTGCTAATATACATGTTCTAGGAGTTTTCATTGAGCTCTTTATCAGGCTCATTACAAAGTGTTCTCTCCATGAGGATCTTCAGAAAATTTTCTGATTTCAACATCATAAATAACTAGCATCTTCCTGTCTCTGTGTATTTATGTATGTGTGTGGGTCTGTGTGTGTGACATTGAATCATAATTATATAATTTATTATATTTATCTTTTTATGTTAGTTGCTACAAACTTTAGAGCCAAATTTGTGGTGATCTATAACAAGAGTCTAATAAAATTTTGCAGAATACCTTTGGTAACTTTAATCTGTTCCTTTCTTCATCTAACATTTCTATTGTTTCCTCGGTTCTCTCACTTAGCTTTATGTTAAATTTTATTTTAGTGTGTTGTTTGTATTTCTATGATCCATGAAAAATACCTTTTCGAATTATAAAAACCATAAATGAAATAACTGAATAATGAATAAAGAAATACAGCAAATTTAATTGTATATATGTCTATTTGTGTTGCCTGTTATACGTATGTGTAAAGAACTATTCTGTATACCTGGAATACATCAAAATTAAAATGAAAATAACTCCCTGCCCTATTGGAGTTTGGAAGGAGGGGGTGGGAGATGATAGTAGGGCAACAAAGAAATAAATGAAAAATAAAGCTTCTCGAACAAGAAATGATGGGTATTTGGTACCTCCATTACTGATATTAATGGGTGAAACTATGACAGGCTCAAAGGGAAAAATAAGAAAGTGCCTGCAGTCAACCTTATAACTGATTCCTAACTCAGCTTAACCCAATTGCTTCTTATATATCCTTCTTGTTTTCCTTTTTTCTCTCTCAAATATATTCAGAGCAATTTCTTGTCTAGTGTGTCAATCTACTTAAACCTCTTTTATGCTTCCATATCATTTTATTGTGCTTAAAACTTTCAGAGCAAAGCCTCTGTACACCTCTATAACTTTACCAACAATTCTCAGCCTCACAGTTCTATTTAGCATCATACCTATAGGCTCCCTGGGGGCTCAGATGGTAAAGAATCTGCCTGAAATGCGGAGACTCCGGGTTTGACCCCTCTTCCCTAGAGGAGGGTATGGCTACTCATTCCAATAGTAATTTAGAACATAAAATATTCTAATGTGTATGACAATATTAAGGAATTTTAAACTTTGGCTTTATAGTCATAATTATCTTCCAAACGATAAAAGAAGATACTTGATTTCAAACATTTATGTGTAAGAGAAATAATCAAGCCTATTATCTAAAAATGTATTATCCAACCTGTCTTTTGTGATTAGGTCAAATTGCAGAGTGTGGCTGGTGACAATGATGCATTTCTGAGGAGACAGAAGTTTATCTGGGTAAATCAGTAGTTGTGTTAGTTGCTCAGTCATGTCCAGCTCTTTGTGACACTATGAACCATAGCCCACCAGGCTCCTCTGTTCATGGCATTCTCCAGGCAAGATACTGGAGTGGGTTGCCATTTCCTTCTCAATAGTTAAGAAGTGGGGTAAAAGGGTTTGTGCTCTGAGTATTGAAATGAATATTAATAGATTTGTTAGAATTAGAATTACTGGCCATGGTTGTGGTAAAGAACAGGACAGACAACTCAAACCAACTCAGCACAGACTTTCCAGGATGGCTGGGTCCTAAATGAGAATTACAAAGTGTGTCACTGACAGGGTTAGGTTCTCAGAGCTTCCGGGATATCTACCAAGGTTGCTTTGAATAAACTTTATAGGGGAGTCACCTTCAGTGTTGTGCTCTGAGCAAAAGCTCACAGTTTCCTTGAAATGTATGAGCAGACCTCACACTGTTCAAGTATTTAATCATGGAAGCATATGCAGCTTTCATCATCAAGATAAAGAGGCAGTAAGCAAGGAAGCAACAGTTAGAATTGGACATGGAACAACTGACTGGTTCCAAATAGGAAAAGGAGTACGTCAAGGCTGTATTTTGACACCCTGTTTATTTAACTTATATGCACGGTACATCATGAGAAATGTTGGACTGGAAGAAACACAAGCTGGAATCAAGATTGCCAGGAGAAATATCAGTAACCTCAGATATGGAGATGACACCACCCTTATGGCAGAAAGTGAAGAGGAGCTAAAAAGTCTCTTGATGAAAGGGAAAGAGGAAAGTGAAAAAATTGGCTTAAAGCTCAACATTCAGAAAACGAAGATCATGGCATCCGGTCCCATCACTTCATGGGAAATAGATGGGGAAACAGTGGAAACTTCACGGCTGTGTATTGTCACTATGCTTTTAACTTATATGCAGAGTATGTCATGAGAAATGCTGGGCTAGATGAAGCACAGGCTGGACTCAAGATTGCTGGGAGAAATATCAACAACCTCAGCAGATATGCAGATATGCAAAGAGGAACTAAAGAGCCTCTTGATGAAAGTGAAAGAGGAGAGTGAAAAAGTTGGCTTAAACCTCAGCATTCAGAAAGCTAAGATCATGGCATCTGGTTGCATCACTTCATGGCAAATTGATGGATAAATAATGAAAACTGTATCAGACTTTATTTTCTTGGTCTCCAAAATCATTGCAGATGGTGACTATAGAGATGGAATTAAAAGTTGCTTGCTCCTTGGAAGAAAAGATATGACCAACTAGACATCATATTAAAAAGCAGGGACATTACTTTGCCAACAGGTCCATCTAGTCAAAGCTATTAGTTTTTTTCTAGTAGTCATATATGGATGTGAGATTGGACCATAAAAAACACCGAGTGCCGAAGAATTGATGCTTTTGAACTGTGGTGTTGGAGAAGATTCTTGAGAGTCCCTTGGACTGCAAGGATATCAGATCAGTCAATTGAAAAAGAAATCAGTCCTGAGTATTCATTGGAAGGACTGATGCTGAAGCTCCAATACTTTGGCCACCTGATTTGAAGAGCCATCCTATTGGAAATGACCCTGATGCTGGGAAAGATTGAAGACAGATAGAGAAAGGCAAGAAAAGGGTGGATGGCATCACTGGCTTGATGGACATGAGTTTCAGCAAGCTCTGGGAGTTGGTGAGGGACAGGAAAGCTTGGTGTGCTGCAGTTCATGGGGTTGCAAAGAGTCAGACATGAGAGAGTGACTGAACTGATAACTGAATGGGGCCAGATGCCATGATCTTAGTTGTTTTTTTAAAAAATATATTTAGTTTTAAGCCGACTCTTTCACTCTTCACCCTCATCAAGAGGCTCTTTAGTTCCTCTTTGTTTTCAGCCATTAGAGTGGTATTATCCACATATCTGAGGTTTTTGATGTTTCTCCTGCCTATCCTGATTCCAGCTTGTAACTCATCCAGCCTGGCTTTTCAAATGATGTGCTCAGCATATAGGTTAAATGGACAGGGTGACAGCAGACAGCCCCGTCTTACTCCTTTCTCAGTCTTGAACCATTCAGTTGTTCCATACAGGGTTCTAACTGTTGCTTCTTGACCTGCATACAGGTTTCTCAGGAGACAGGTAAGATGGTCTGGTATTCCCATCTCTCTAAGAGCCTTCCACAGTGTATTATGATCCACACAGTCAAAGGCTTTAGCATAGTCAATGAAACAGGTAGACATTTCTCTGGAATTCCCTGGCTTTCTCTATGATCCAGCAAATGTCAGCAATTTGATCTCTGGCTCTTCTACCTTTTCTAAACCCACCTTGGACATCTGGAAGTGCTTGGCTTGCATAATGTTGAAGCCTAGCATGCAAAATTTTAAGCATTACCTTACTAGCATAGGAGATGAATGCAGTTTCCCAATGGTTAGAACATTCCCTTCTTGGGAATTGGGATGAGGATTGACCTTTTCCAGTCCTGTTGGCCACTCTGGGTCTTCCAGATTTGCTGACATATTGAATGCAACACCTTGATGGCATCATCCTTTAGGGTTTTGAATAGCTCTACTGAAATTCCTTCACATCCTCTAGCTTTATTAACAGCAGTGTTTCCTAAGGCCCACTTGACTTCAGTCTTCAGAATGTTTGGCTCTGGGTGACTGACCACATCATTGGGGTAATCCAGTTCATTAAAATCTTTTTTATACAGGTCTTCCATGTATTCTGTGCATCTCTTCTTGATCTCTTCAGCATCTACTAGGTCTATACCGTTTCTCTCCTTTACTGTGCTCACCTTTGGGTGAAGTGTCCCCTTGATATCTCCAGTTTTCCTGAAGAGATCTCTCGTTTTTCCTCTTCTGTTGTTTTCTTCTAGTTTTATGCACTGTTCTTTGAATAAGGTCCTCTTGTCTCTCTGTGCTGTTCTTTTGAACTCTAAATTTAGCTGGGTATATCTTTCCCTTTCTCCCTTGTTTTTCACTTCTCTTCTGTCTTTAGCTATTTGTAAAGCCTCTTTAGATAACCACTTTGCCTTCTTGTTTTCTTTTTCTTTGGGATGGTTTTGTTCACCACCTTCTGTACAGTATTATGGACTTCTGTCCATAGTTCTTCAGGCACACTGTTAATAGATTTAATCCCTTGAATCTACTCATTACCTCTACTGCATATTCATAAGGAATTTGATTTAAGTTATACCTGGCTGGCCTACTGGTTTTCCCTGCTTTATTTAGTTTAAGCTTGAATTTTACTATGAGAAGGTGATGCTCTGAGCCACAGTCAGCTCCAGGTCTTGTTTTTGCTGATTGTGTGTAAGCTTCTCCATCTTTGGCTACAAAGAATGTATCAGTTTGATTTTGATATCGACCATTTGGTGATGTCCATTTGTAAATTTGTCTCTTATGTTGTCGAAAAAGGGTATTTGCTATGACTAGTGCATTTTCTTGGCAAAATTCACTTAGTTTTTGCCCTACTACATTTTGTTCTCCAAGGCCGATCTTGTCTATTACTCCAGGTTATCTCTTTTTTTTTACATGAGAATATTATTTATTGGCTAGTGAATGACATTTCTTATGCTTTTATATTATAAGGCTACAGATAGTTTTTATTTATTTAACAAAATTTTTTTATTTTTTGACATTTTTAAAATACTTTATTCTACTTTACAATACTGTATTGGTTTTGCCATACATTGACATGAATCAGCCACAGGTGTACACGATCTCCCAATGCTGAAGCCCTCTCCCACCTCACATCCCACACCATCTCCCCGGATCATCCCGTACACCATCCCCAAGCATCCTGTATCCTGTATTGAACATAGACTGGCGCTTCATTTCTTATATGATAGTGTACATATTTCAGTGCCATTCTCCCAAATCATCTCACACTCTCCCTCTCCCTCAGAGGCCCAAAGTCTGTTTTATACCTCTGTGTCTCTTTTGTTGTCTCACATACAGGGTCATCATTACTATCTTTCTAAATTCCATATATATGCGTTAGTATACTGTGTTTTTCTTTCTGGCTTACTTCACTCTGTATAATCAGCTCCAGTTTCATCCATCTCATTAGAATTGAGTCAAATTTATTCTTTTTAAGGGCTGAGTAATACTCCATTGTGTATATGTACCACAGCTTTCTTATCCATTCATCTGCTGATAGACATCTAGGTTGTTTCCATGTCCTGGCAATTATAAACAATGCTGCAATGAACACTGAGGTACATGTGTCTCTTTCAATTCTGGTTTCCTCAGTGTGTATGCCCAGCAGTGGGATTGCTGTGTCATAAAGTAGTTCTATTTGCAATTTTTTAAGGAATCTCCATACTGTTTTCCATAGTGGCTGTACTAGTTTGCATTCCCACCAACAGTGAAGAGGGTTCCCTTTCCTCCACATCCTCTCCAGCATTTATTGCTTATAGACTTTTGGATCTCAGCCATTCTGACTGGTGTGAAATGGTACCTCATTGTGGTCTTAATTTGCATTTCTCTGATAATGAGTGATGTTGAGCATCTTTTCATGTGTTTGTTAGCCATCCGTATGTCTTCTTTGGAGAAATGCCTATTTAGTTCTTTGGCCCATTTTTTTGATTGGATCATTTATTTTTCTGGAGTTGATCTACATAAGATGCTTGTATATCTCTGAGATTAGTTGTTTGTCAGTTGCCTCATGTGCTATTATTGTCTCCCATTCAGAAGGCTGTCTTTTCACCTTACTTATAGTTTCCTTTGTTGTGCAGAAGCTTTTAATTTTAATTAGATCCCATTTGTTTATTTTTGCTTTTATTTTCAGTATACTGGGAGGTGGAACATAGAGGATCCTGCTGTGATGTATGTTGGAGAGTGTTTTGCCTATGTTCTCCTCTAGGAGTTTTATAGTTTCTGGTCTTATGTTTAGATCTTTAATCCATTTTGACTTTATTTTTGTGTGTGATGTTAGAAACTGCAAACATTATCCCCGATGGTGAAAAATTGAAAGCATTTCCCCTAAAGTCAGGAACAAGACAAGGGTGCCCACTTTCACCACTACTATTCAATATAGTTCTGGAAATTTTGGCCACAGCAATCAGAGCAGAAAAAGAAATAAAAGAAATCCAAATTGGAAAAGAAGAAGTAAAACTCTCACTGTTTGCAGATAACATGATCCTCTACATAGAATATCCTAAAGACTCGACAAGAAAACTACTAGAGCTAATCAATGAATATAGTAAAGTTGCAGGATATAAAATCAACACTCAGAAATCCCTTGCATTCCTATACACTAATAATGAGAAAGTAGAAAAAGAAGTTAAGGAAACAATTTCATTCACCATTGCAACGAAAAGAATAAAATACTTAGGAATATACCTACCTAAGGCAACTAGAGACCTATATGTTGAAAACTATAAAACACTGATGAAAGAAATCAAAGAGGACACTAATAGATGGAGAAATATAACATGTTCATGGATCAGAAGAGTCAATATAGTGAAAATGAGTATACTACCCAAAGCAATCTACAGATTCAGTGCAATCCCTATCAAGCTACCAACAGTATTTTTTACAGAACTAGAACAAACAATCTCAAGATTTGTATGGAAATACAAAAAACCTCAAACAGCAAAAGCAATCTTGAGAAAGAAGAATGGAACCGGAGGAATCAACTTGCCTGACTTCAGGCTCTACTACAAAGCCACTATCATCAAGACAGTATGGTTCTGGCACAAAGACAGAAATATAGATCAATGGAACTTAATAGAAAGCCCTGAGATAAATCCACACACATATGGACACCTTATTTTTGACAAAGGAGGCAAAAACATACAATGGAGTAAAGACAGTCTCTTTAACAGGTGGTGTTGGGAAAACTGGTCAACCACTTGTAAAAGAAGATCGTGTACACCTGTGGCTGATTCATGTTGATGTATGGCAAAACCAATGCAGTGTTGTAAAATGGAATAAAGTATTAAAAAAAAAAAGAAGAAACTAGATCACTTTCTAACACCAGATTATCTCTTGACTTCTTACTTTTGTATTCCAATCCCCAGTGATGAATAGAACATCTTTTTTTTTTTTTTGGTGTGAGTTCTCAGAGGTCTTCTAGGTCTTTATTGAACTGATCAACCTGAGCTTATTTGGCATTAGCGGTAGGGGCATAGATTTGGATTACTGTGATGTTGAGTGGCTTGCCTTGGAAACAAACTAAGATCATTCTGTTATTTTTGAGGTAAGTACTGCATTTTGGCCTCTTTTGCTGATTATGAGGGCTCCTTCATTTCTTGTAAGGAATTCTTGCCCACAATAATAGATATATGATCATCTGAATTAAATTTGCCCATTGCTGCCCATTTTAGTTTACTAATTCTTAAAGATGTAGATGTTTATTCTTACCATCTCTTGCTTGGCCATGTCCAATTTGCCTTGATTCATGCTTCCTATGCAATAACACTGTTCTTTGCAGCATTGGATTTTACTTTCTTCACCAGACACATCCACAACTGGGTATTGTTTTTGCTTTGGCCCAGCTGCTTCTGGGTATATTAGTAGTTCTTTGCTCTTCCCCAGTAGTGTACTGCACATCTTCAGACGTGGGGGACTCATCTTTTGGTGTCATATCTCTTTGTTCTGTTATACAGTTTATGAGGTTCTCATGGCAAGTATACTGTCGTGCTTTGCCTTTCCCTCCTGCAGTGGATTACATTTTTTCAACACTCTTTGCTATGACCCATCTGTCTTGGGTGGCCCTACATGGTATGGCTCATAGCTTTATTGAGTTATGCAAGCCCCTTTTCTATGACAAGGCAGTGATCTGTGAAGGGGATCACCATGGTACTTCAATATTATAGGACTCCCTCTAATCCCACTTCATTGCCCTCTCCTCCCCTGCCTCTTTGTGGCATAGTTTAATATAATTCAATTCTGAAGTACAGGTTTGGATTAGAGATGGTTTCTGTTTTACTAGCTCTATGCTATGAGTGTTTTTTTAGTTTTCTGTGGTAGATCACATTATCATTTTCCCAGAAAGCCTTTTTAAAAAAGACAGCCTTAATGAGATATAATTCACATACCATAAACTTCACCTATTTAAATCTTACATATTATGATTTTTAGCATATTCATGAAATTGTGCAATCATCACCGAATATAATTTTAAAACATTTAAATAATGCACCAAAGGAACCCTGTACCAATCAGCAGTCCCTTCCCATTCTCTCCTGTACCTGTAAACTTTAGGCAATCACTGTTTCTCTGTAGATTCCTTTGTGTGTGTGTGTGTTTTAAAGATTGAGATGTGATTGATGTGGAACATTATATTGGAGTCAGATGAACAATATGATGATTTGAGTTGTGTATGGGCTTCCCTGGTGGCTCAAATGGTAAAGAATCCGCTTGCAATGTGGGAGACCTGGGTTGGGAAGATCCTCTGGAGGAGGGAAGGCAACCCACTCCAGTATTCTTGCCTGGAGAATCCCATGGACAGAGGAGCCTGGCAGGCTACAGAGTTGGACATGACTGAGCAACTAAGCACTGAACATTTGTAAGTATTCTTTCCCTCACCTTTACTGAGATGGGACTGACAAATGAAAACTGTATATATTTAAGTTATATGTATACACAGTGAAATGACTACTGCAATCAGGCTAATTAAAGTGTAAATTAGCTCATCTTTTTACCGTATTTTTTATTATGTGTGATAAGAACAGTTGATATCTATTCTCTTAGCAAATTTCAGATAAATAGCACATTATTATTAACTATCAGGCTTCCCTGGTGGCTCAGAAGTTAAAGCATCTGCCTGCAATGTGGGGAGACCTGGGTTCGATCCCTGAGTTGGGAAGATCCCCTGGAGAAGGAAATGGCAACCCACTCCAATATTCTTGCCTGGTGAATCCCATGGACAGAGGAGCCTGGTGGGCTACCATCCACGGGGTCACAAAGAGTCAGACGTGACTGAGCGACTTCACTTCATAGTCATCATATTGTACATTAGGTCTCCAGAACTTATTGATTTTATAAATGGGTTATTAGTTTTTATGGCCAAATATTATTACACTAATTTAATTATCTATTCATAGCTGATGGATATTGTTTCTACAGCTAATGGGTTGTTTCTACGTTTTGACTTTTATGAATAATGTTGCTGTGAACTTTGTGTACAGATTTTTATTTGAGCATATGATTTCATTTCTCTTGGGTGTATGTCTGGAAGTGGGATTTCTGGGCACATGATCACTCTATATTTAACCTTTTCAGGCAACAACAAATTGCTTTTAAAATAATAACCATTATTACTAAGGATTCTTCATAAGAAGTATTTGTCTTTAGATTTCTGATAACATTTTTGGTTTTGTGTCGTAGTTACCCTTACCTAATATAATGAGTTGAGAAATGATTTGTGAAGAACTGGCATTATTTCTTTTTTACATTTTTTATAGTATTCATTAGTGAAATGATCTGAGCCTGGATTTCCTTTTATGGGATATTATAAATCATAATTCAATCTCTTTAGCAGTACAGATATATTCTTATTTTGTATTTGTTCTTGAATCATTATGTCTTTCTAGGGGTTTGTCCATTTCATCAAGGTATCTAATTTTTGACATACATTTGTTCGTGAAATGGTTTCATAATTCTTTATATTGCTGTAACATTATTAGTGATGCCCACTCTTTCATTCTGGATATTAGTAGTTTGACCCTTTGTTCTCTTTTTCTTGGACAGTCTAGCTAAATATTTGTCTCTTTTGTTGATATTTTCAGTGAACCAATTTTTGATTTTGTTGATTTTCTCTAATGTTTTTCTATTTTCTCTTTCATTTATTTGCACTCTAATCTTTTTCCTCTAAACACTGCCTTAGCTTTATCTTATAAATTGGTAATCGAGTTTTTCTTTTTCTCCTTCAGATTTTATTTTATTTTACTTTACAATACTGTATTATTTTTTTAAAATTCAACTCAAAATATTTTCTATTTTGTTTATGATTTCCTTCTTTGTTCCATTGGTTGAGCTTCACATATCTGTTAATTTTCCAAATTGTCCTTTGTATTAATTTCTGATTAAATTCTACTGTATCCAGAAAGCATATTATGCATTATTGCAAACTTTAGTAGAGGCTTTTGTATTGTCGCCTAGCAGTTGGTCTATCCTGAGTCACATTTTCCTCTTTTTCTTCATATCTCATAAATTTTGTTGAAATTTGACTTTTTGAGATAATATGTTGTTGCAGTTTAGGTACTGTTTCCCCCTCCTTCTGGAGTTTATTCTTCTTTGCATTTTTGCTTATTTGTTTAGTGACTTGGATGTGCTAATTCATTGAATTCTTTTCTTCTACAACATGAAAAGCCTCTCTGATGTTATGCTTCATAGAGTGCAGCCTTGCACTCTATGCCTTGACCACCAGGCATAAAGGATCTTTGTGATTTTTAACCAAACTCTTTTTGACTGTCTCTTTTTCTGACTTACTTGTTAAGTTTCTTGTTGTTCTGCTTCTATTGATATGACATTCAACTCATAGTCAGTGCTTAGTCATCATTGATTGCTATCTGATTACTGTATTTTTGCCAATGCCCTTGGATATAAATTTTCTGTTCCAATAAAAGTACACCCTTTTTTTTTTTTAAAGGACCTGGTAGTGCCAGGCTTTGAAGCTTTCTCTTATACAGATGAACTCTTCCATTTTTCTTTGTCCTAGTTTCTCTCTATTAAACTGATGCCTGGTCTGCCATTTTCCTTGTTGCTTCAAGTATTCTGGAGCTTCCAAATCTCTCTTAATTGTTTACCACTAAGATTGCTGTTGTTCATGACAATACTGTTAGGTTCAACTTGCTCCATGCTTTGATTCTAAATAAACTTAGTCTTTTAGGTGGAGTTTCAGAGTTCTTGTTGTTATGATCTACCTATCCTTCTGTGTAGAATCTCTGTGCTGCTATAAGGCTGTGGATAAAGAGAGTGACTTTCTTCTCTTATGGTGATATCTCTTGTCCTATGAATATCTTATGAATGAAGTAGTGAGTGGGAATGGTAGCACCTGGTCTTCTCATATTGCTTCTCCTGGCACAGAACTGCTAGGGTCCAGCCCCGGTGGATCCAGGGTAATTTTAAGTGGGGATGGAGTCGGTGATTAGGAAAGAATTATTTAAGTAGAGATATAAAGAGAGATTAGAGAATAGTGTAGTGAGAGAGAGGAGAGAAAATAGAGGAGAAAAAGAGGCTATATTCCTTGATTTACATAGAAAGCCAAGTAAAGCTCCAAGACAACGGGCTTACACTGTCTACATAAGGCCACAGGTGTCCACTTGAATAGCGGAGTGTACCCCACCTTGGGCTCCCTCTCACGTGGGTCTTAGAAGCCCAGGCAAATGTGTAGACAAGGTGAGCCTCTATGTTCCAGACGGGAATTCAGCCTGAAAGGAGAAAAAGAAAAGAAGACACAGGGAGAAACTGGTTCATCCTTTATTTTCCAGGAAGGCTTTTATACTTTTAGTTATACATAGAGATCAATGGGTAATACAAAGTCATGCAGGGTCAGCAGCCCTGACCCTCACTGAGACCAGGCTTTCTCTCTGCATACTTAGCTATATACACAGGTCTTAGGTGATTTACATCATCTTCTGGCCAAGAGGCCTATTAGCATTTTATGGCCCTTTTCTGATAAGGGTCCATCAACCAGAAAACTTATTTGCCCTAAAAGTGTTGTTCTTACTAAAGTCTGGTGCCACTCTCAGAAAGCACTAAATAAGGTTACATTCTTACATAGCAAGGATACAGCAATTTATAACAAGGAGAGAGGAGTACAGTGATTTACAATAAAGAGAAAATTCATTAGCTCAAAAGTATTGCTAACATGAAACTACTATTTTCCTATTTCTGCATCCCAATTACACTGATTAATATCCTCTCAGGTGCCTAAAAGATAGAAGCCTGGTGACAATCATAACTCAACAATGAAACCCTTCACCAGTATAATTCTTAGCTCTTTAAAAAAGGCTCTATATCTTTAAGATGTTTTAAGCTTCATGCCTCTTGCAGTTAGGGGGCTGTAAACAATCACATGCTAGTTGTAAAAATCCAGGTAAACCTGTCAGGCAAGTTAGAGAGCCATTAGAAGGGTTTGAGCTGAGACACTCCTTTCATATGCAGGAGACTAACTGGAGCTCTAAGTTAACTCTTTCCAAAGAAAGGTGGTCGGGGATAGCCCCTTTGTAATGTCAGAAGAATAGGTGGAATGCATAATGTAGTAAGGCAGGCAGACTCTGGTTTTGGGGGTAGATGCTCCAGAAAGTCCAGGGGGACCCCTGAGGCCTGATCCCACCTTTGCATTTTGTCAGGCCCCTTTCCTCATGACCTTTGCCACAGGCAGGATTCCCCATGCTGGCTCCCAGCACAGAACCTTTACTCTATGTGTCAGATGGGGCAGAAACAATCCAGGCCAATCCATTATTTTCCATTTTTGGTAGAAACTTCTACCCTACAAGTTTTGGCTGAGTGGAGAAATGGAGCCCAATCCTCTAATATGCACTTCCCTTAAACTGAGCTCCTATAATGTGAAACTTCGGGGGAGATATCAGTTATCTGCCCCTTATGAGGTGACATGGTAGTTTTAGATGAGAGCTAGGAGGAGAGGTGCTGGTGATGAAAGCTGATAGAAGCAGGTTGTGAGTCAAATGCTCTAGACCCTTACTCTTACCAAGATTTATAGATTTTCTTTTTCTTTTTTTCTTTTCTCTACCAAATGTCTTTTCCATCTGCTGTATGGCTTAGGACAAATTCCAGAGACTTTAAATCATTACTTTAAAAAAACCACACAACAACTTTCCCCCATTAAATTACTTTCATGGAGAGAGCATTACTAATATCTTTGCATCATCATTCCAGAAGTTCTGCCTCTTCTATAGGAAGAATTTTATCAGAGCTTTGCAGGGTAATAAAAGTAGGGAACTGTTAATAACCTGAGAGCCAGTGCACATTCATATCTTGTTGTTTTGCTTTATTTTATTATGTTCTCTTTTTGTCTAGGTGCATGAACTTAAAGGTGGTATGACTCAACTTTGGAGTATTAGGCTGGGCTTTGCAGCTTTGTCCACCATAATTAAAAATTACTGTTCTAATATAATCTTATTTTCTCAGTCACGTGCTATTTGATGTGATCTAGCCTTGGTAAAAGAGAATGCTATAAAATCTTGTGCTTTAAATTCTAAGCATATTTTAATGATTTCTGATATGCCAAATTGAAATTATTCTTTATACATGATTGCAAAGTAAATCAATTTTGACTCTGTCTGGGGTTAGAAAAAGGAATGCTGTATTCTTGCAGAAATGCTTGCATGGAAATAATTTAAACATTCTGACAAAACTAAATTCTAATGGCTCTATAAGATTAAATTGTTATAATTTTTAAATCAGAGGAATAGAATTAATTCAACTGTTTTTATTAAGTAATTGTTATGTACCTGACATTGTGATATTGGAAGAAAGAATATTTACCTTAAAAAAATTTTTTTTAACTTTACAATATTAAGCCTTATGTGTCAACATTTACCCCATAGTTCCTAAACTCTAGCATTTTAAACCTCATGTTATTTTCAAACACTTTTTATATCTTTTGCTGCTACTGCTAAGTCACTTCAGTTATGTCCGACTCTGTGTGACCCCATAGATGGGAAGCCTACCAGGCTCCCCCGTCCCTGGGATTCTCCAGGCAAGAACACTGGAGTGGGTTGCCATTTCCTTCTCCAATGCATGAAAGTGAAAAGTGAAAGTGAAGTCGCTCAGTCATGTCCGACTCTTCACTATCCCATGGACTGCAGCCTACCAGGATCCTCTGTCCATGGGATTTTCCAGGCAAGGGTACTGGAGTGGGGTGCCATACCTCTGCTTATTCAACAAATAATCCAATCAATCAAGGTACATGTATTGAGTGTATCTTTTATTCCAAGGACCATTCTGTGTGCTAGGAAACTATTATTTCTACTTATTTATTCACTAAATATCTATGAACACATATTCTGGGTGAAGCACTATGGGAAACGCTGCAAAGGGAGAACAAGACACATGATATGAGCACTCAGGACATTTAAAATCTATTTGAGGATTAGCTATTGGACATATAAATAAGAAAATGAACACATGGTTACAAATAGTGATAAATAGATGATGCATGAAAAATATGATGATATAGGGTCAACACTGTTTGGAAAGAGTAGAGGGTCAGAGAAAGCGTCCTTGATGAAGTGATAATGAAACTTAATTTTGAACTAAGTGGAGATCATTCGGAGAGTAGTAAAGAGGTAATTCAGGAAGAGAAAGAGGATATAAAATACACACACACACACACACACACACACACACAAACACAACCCTGAAATGGTGAGAACACACACACACACACCCTGAAATGGTGAGAACTTGATGATTTTGTGGTTAATGTTTAGTGTACTGGCAGAATAGTTGCCCCAAATGAGCCCAGAGTGACAAATAGGGCCCTCCTCATAAAGAACTCTTTTGGTAGATTTAGGATTATTTTGGATTTTATTTTATAGAGAAGTTACTAAAGTGTTCTACACAGAGTGGGAATTTATGTTTTAAGAAGACAATTCTGGCTACTGCTGGAAAGGGATTGGAGGAGTTACTAGAACTAGAGTTAGGAAACTATATAGGATGTATTACAGAAGAGAAGAGGAGAGAGAAGTTGGGGACAGCAAGTGTAGAGATAAATTATTTTCTGATTTTTTTTAACTCTCCAAGATCTAAGGCAAGTGTGGCTGACTCTTCCTAAGCAGACCTGACTACTTATTTTGACAAGCTCCCAACAGCCTCCTGCTGACAGCACTTTATGGCTGTTATCATGATACTCGGTCACTCTTAACTGCCATTGATTATTTTTGTTTATATTTTTTCTTACTTTACTCTGAACTCCCTTAGAGAATGGACATTGTCTTATTCTCTGTAATATATAATACATGTTCAATGCCCAAAGGCAATTGGTTACTTAGGATCAGAATGATGATTTGAAACCAAATCTAACTCCAAATCTGATACAGCATAATATAGTGTCCTTAAAATTATTTTTGTTTTTACCCTCATAATATACTGTGGCTAGATTATTTAGTATGCATTACTATTAGTATTTATACTTAGGTATTGGTAATTATAGAAATTAAATCTTTATTCACACAGAAAATTTTTATTGAATTTCTGTGATATATAAGACACTGATACAGTAAACCACTATAATACAGTGATGAATCATGGAGTCCTGGGCTTCAAAGAACACATACTTTGATGGGGAATGTATATATATGATAATTATAATTGAACACAAAATAAAGGTTGATATTAGTTAAATGCAACTTGACCAATTATAAAATCATTTTGTTTTGGGAAAAACTGTAATGTTTTCATAAATTTAAAAATAAAAAGTGGGGTACAGGACCAGACCCCATTCACTGGTGTGTTGACACTAGCTCCAAGACTACTGGGGCCAGCCACTGGACCTGACTCCATCTACCAGAGGGCCAGCTCTAGTTATGGGACACCAGTTCTGCAATTAGAGACCATACACCCACATTCTGCACACCAAAGGGCTGACACCACATCCAGGAAATTGAGGGCACCACAGCCAGAGACTCCAAGATTTGGCTTATAAAGGCAGACGATCCAGAGATCAAACTGCCAACATCTGCTGGATCATTGAAAAAGCAAGAGAGTTCCAGAAAAACATCTATTTCTGCTTTATTGACTATGCCAAAGCCTTTGACGGTGTGGATCACAATAAAATGTGGAAAATTCTGAAAGAGATGGGAATACCAGACCACCTGACCTGCCTCTTGAGAAACCTATATGCAGGTCAGGAAGCAACAGTTAGAAATGGACATGGAACAACAGACTAGTTCCAAATTGAGAAAGGAGTACATCAAGGCTGTATATTGTCACCCTGCTTATTTATCTTATATGTAGAGTATATCATGAGAAATGCTGGGCTGGATGATGGACAAGCAAGAATCAAGATTGCTGGGAGAAATATCAATAGCCTGAGATATGCACATGACACCACCCTTAAGGCAGAAAGTGAAGAAGAACTAAAGAGCCTCTTGATGAAAGTGAAAGAGGAGAGTGAATAAGTTGGCTTAATGGCTGAGTAATGCTCTAAAAAGAATACATTTGAATCTGTTCTAATGAGGTGGATGAAACTGGAGCCAATTATACAGAGTGAAATAAGCCAGAAAGAAAAACACCAATACAGTATACTAACACAGTATATGGAATTTAGAAAGATGGTAATGATAACCCTGTATGTAAGACAGCAAAAGAGATACAGATGTATAGAATGGACTTTTGGACTCTGTGGGAGAGGGAGAGGGTGGGATGATTTGGGAGAATGGCATTGAAACACGTATACTATCATGTAAGAAATGAATCGCCAATCTAGGTTTGATACAGGATACAGGATGCTTGGGACTGGTGCACTGGGATGACCCAGAGATATGATATGAGGAGAGAGGTGGGAGGGGGGTTCAGGATTGGGAACTCATGTACACCCATGGCAGATTCATGTCAATGTATGGCAAAACCAACACAGTATTGTAAAGTAAAACAAAACAAAACAAAAGAAAAAAACAGTCCAAAAAAAGAGTTGGCTTAAAACTCAACATTCAGAAAACTAAGATCATGGCATCTAGTCCCATCACTTCATGGCATATAGATGAAGAAACAATGAAAACAGTGAGATTTTATGTTTTGGGGCTCCAAAATCACTGCAGATGGTGACTGCATCCATGAAATTTTTAAAAGACACTTGCTCCTTGGAAGAAAAGTTATGACCAACCTAGACAGCATATTAAAAAGCAGAGACCTTACTGTACAAACAAAGATCTGTCTAGTCAAAGCTATGGTTTTTCCAGTAGTCAACTCTCATGGACATGAGAGTTGGAATGTAAAGAAAGCTAGACACCAAAGAATTGATGCTTTTGATCTGTGGTTTTGGAGAAAACCCTTGAGAGTTCCTTGGACATCAAGGAGATCCAACCAGTCAATCCTAAAGGAAATCAGTACTGAATATTCATTGGAAGGACTGATGCCAAGGCTGAAACTTCAATACTTTGTTCACCTGATGCAAAGAACTGACTCATTTGAAAAGACCCTGATGCTGGGAAAGATTGAATGTGGGAGGAGAAGGGGACGACAGAAGATGAAGTAGTTGGATGGTATCACCAATGCAATAGTCATGAGTTTGAGTATACTCTGGGAGTTGATGATGGACAAGGAAGCCTGGTGTGCTGCAGTCCATGGCATTGCAAAGAGTCAGACACAACTGAGTGACTGAACTGAACTGAACTGAACCGAACCAGTAGACCAGCACTGGCCCTGGGCTGTGCTTTACCCATGTGTGGGCAGATACCAGCCATATCACCCCCTGAACCTTGGCCCCACCCACAAGCAGACTGATAATAGCTTCGGAATACTGTTCTGTCACTGGAGACCTGAGGACCTTGCTCCACCCACCAGTAGGTGAGCACCAACCTTAGGACCCCCTGGGCTGCAACCTTGCTCATCATTGTGTGAATACCAGCTCAGGGGCCACTGTGAGCTCTATAGTCAGCCATGTCAAGACCTGGTCAACACAGGAGCCTGGAACTATCCTGGAAAGCTCTGGGATGCAGCCCGACTCACTAGCATGCATACTAACTCTGAGACCTTGGCCCCGTAGCTAGCTGCCCTAGAACCTGGCTCCACCCACCAATAAGAAAGCAATAATCCCAGAAACCCCCAGGGCTCTGCAGCCAGCCACCTTGTAACCCAACCTCACCCACCAGCAGCTGGCAGCCTTCTCAATGTAAGTCAGGTCCTGGTAACCAACCCAACCTATGGCCAGCCACACCTATTAATGCACAAGAGTTGTCAGCCTGCTACAGTAGAGGGACTCTCATGATCCATATAGAGGGTAACTTTAGAGCGTGTAGCACTGGTGATCAGAGAGGAGTATTCTGCTGAACTCCATAGGATGTCTTTTACATAAAACCACTTCTCCTAAGTTGCTAAACATAACTAACCTACCAAATATGTAGAATGAAAATAGCAAAATAGGCAAAATGAGGAAAAAGAGGAGAATGATCCAAATGAGGGGCAAGATAAAACCCCAGAAAACAACTAAATGGAGATAAGCAACCTTATCTGATAAAGTATGATCATAAAGATGCCCACAAAACTAAGGAGATGAATGGGTGATGGTGAGAAGTTTAACAAGGAGAAAGGATAAAAAAGAACCAAACAGAGCTGAAGAACCAAACAATGACTGAACAAAAATACACTAGAGGAAATTGACAGTAGTACTGGGGAGAGAGTCCTTTGGACAGAAAGGAGATCAAATCAGTTAATCTTAAAGAAATAAACCCTGAATATTCATTGGAAGGACTGATGGGTTCCTGATGTGAAGAGCCATTGTAAAAGACCCTGATGTTGGGAAGTATTGAGGACAAGAGGAGAAGGGACATCAGAGGATGAGATGGTTGGGTAGCATCACTGACTCAATCAACATGAGTTTGAGTGAACTCTGGGAGATAGTGAAGGACAGGGAAGCCTGGTGTGCTGCAGTCTATGGGGTCACAAAGAGGTGAACATGACTTAGTGACTAAACAACAACAAACATGATACAGAGATCAGTAAACTTGAAGATAGAGTAGTGGAAATCACTCAAATGAATAGAAAAAGGAGAATTTAAAAAATGAGGATATTTTAAGACACCTCTAGGACGATAGCAGACTTACTGTCATTCACATTATAGGGGTATCACAGGGAGAAGAGAGACAGAGAGGGTCAGAGACCATATTTGAAGACCTAATAGCTGAAAACTTCTCTAACCTTGGAAAAGGAACATACATTCAGATCCAGGAAGCAAAGAGAGTTTCAAACAGGATCAACCCAAAGATGACTTCACCAAGAAATGCAATGAAAATGTCAAAAATTAAGGATAAAGAGGGAATATTAAAAGCAAGTCGTTATGCACAGGATTTCCCTGGTAGTTCAGCTGGTCAAGAATCCACCTGCAATGTAAGTGACCCTGGTTCTATTCCTGGCTCGAGAAGCAGCCTCTGGAGAAAGGATAGGCTAGCCATTCCGGTATTCTTGGCCTTCCCTGGTGGCTCAGACGGTAAACAATCTGCCTGAGATGTGGGAGACCTGCAATGTGGGAGACTGAGGTTTTATCCTTGGGTTGGAAAGATCCCCTGGAGGAGGGCTTGGCAACCTACTTCAGTATTTTTGTGTGGGGAAACCCCATGGACAGAGGAGCCTAGTGGGCTACAGTCCATAGTGTCACAAAGAGTTGGACACGACTGAGGGACTAAGAACAGTTACGTGCAATGGAACTCTCATCAGTCTGTTGATGAACTTTTCAGAAGAAACTCTGTAGGCCAGAAGAGAATGATACAGTATACTTAAAATAATGAAAAGGAAAACCTATAACCAGGAATACTGTATCCAGCAAGGCTATTGTTCTGATTTAAAGGAGATTTCAAAAGTTTTACAGAAAGCGAAAGCTATTAGGTTGGTACAAGAGTAATTGTGGTTAGGGACCATGAATTTTAAATCATTATAACCAGGATCAAACATATCTTTATTAATCAAAATAAGAACTATTACAGTTAACATATTTTTGACAATGAGAAGTAAGTTTGTTATTCCTGTAGCATAAAATGCAATGAAGTCTTGGGAAGTTTTTTCTACCTCTGGCTGGTTGTGGAAGCCTTTTCCCTCAAAAAGCTGTCAAGATGCTTGAAGAAATGGTAGTCAGTTGACGAGAGGTCAGGTGAATATGGAGGATGAGGCAAAACTTCGTAACTCAATTCATTCAACTTTTGAAGCATTGGTTGTGTGATGTGTAGTCAGGCATTGTTGTGGAGAAGAATTGGGCTCATTCTGTTGACCATTACTGGCTGTAGGTGTTGCAGTTTTGGTGCATCTTATCAACCTGCTGAGCATACTTCTCAGATGTAATAGTGTCACCATGATTTGGAAAGATGCAGTGGATCATATGGGCGGCAGACCATCAGACAGTGACCATGACCTTTATTGGGTGCAGGTTTGGCTTTGGGAAGTACTTTGGAGCTTCTTGGTCCAGCCACTGAGCTGGACGTTGCTGCTTGTCATATAAAATTAACTTTTTATTGCACATCCCAATCTGATTGAGAAATGGTTCGTTGTTATGTACAGTAAGAGAAGACGACACTTCAAAATGGTAATTTTTTTTGATTGGCAGTCAGTTCATGAGGCATCCACTTATCAAGCTTTTTCATCTTTCCAGTGTACTTCAAATGCTGAATGACTGTAGCATGGTTGATGAGTTCTCGTGTGGTTGTGAGAGGATCAGCTTCGATGATCCTTTCAATTGGTTGTTGTCAACTTCTGATGGCCAGCCACTGTGCTCCTCATCTTCAGGGGTCTCTTCTTTGCAAAACTTCTTGAACCACCACTGCACTGTATGTTCATTAGCAGTTTTTGGATCAAATGCGTTGTTGATATTGTGAGTTGTCTGTGATGCTTTACAACCCATTTTGAACTAAATTAAAAAAAACTACTTAAATTTGCTTTTTTTTCTAACATCACATTTATAGTCTAAAATAATTATAAATAGCAAATAATGTCATTAGTAAAAAAAAAAACAGGAGAAGTGTACATTAAAATGATGTGTAACAAAACCAGATTTATTTAAGAAAGTATTGCAATATAGAATGGCAAAGTTCAACAGTGCAAAACAACAATTACTTTTGCACCAACTTAAAGAAATGACTTCAGCACCATCAAACCAGCTTTATGAGAAAAATTTAAAAACTCTTTAAGTGGAAAAGAAAAGGCCACAACTGGAAATACAAAAATTACAATAGTAAAAATTGAATTAAAAATGGCAAACATGCAGTAAAGACAGTAGTTCTGCCAGTTATAAAGAAAATAGAAAAATTAAAATAAAAATAACAATATTGTTCATATCCACAATAATTAGTTAATGAATACAAAAAATGGAAAGGTGTGAAATATGTTAAGAACAAAGGGGAGGGGAGAAGAAGTATAGAGCTATTAAATTGTGTTGAGATCAAGCAACTTAAATTAATTGCATAGTAATTACTAAACAAAAACCTATGTTAGATACACAAAAATAAGAAAAGTTTTCTGCTCATATTTTGATTGAGTTTTTTTTT
>SJYC01066548.1:0-11252 GCA_006408675.1 Madoqua kirkii | reverse complement strand
GGATAATCTGTCAATCATCCTCATTAGCTATTCCAGCTCACTTTCTGATGAGATCATGAGTAAGTTAACCACTGTGGAAGTTTTGGAAGCTTTCTGGAGGTTCCTAGGAGAGAATTCATTCCTTGTCTTTTCTGGCTTCTGGACGCTGACTATACTCCTTGCATCTCATGGTTCCACATCACTGATCCCTGCTTCTGGCCTTATATCTCTGGTTCTGATGACTCTTCTGTGTCTATTTTATAAGGACTCTTGTGTTTACATTAGGCATACCTCATAATCCTTTATGCCATGTAAATCAACATATTTATAGCTTTCAGGGATTCAGATATGGACATCTTTGGAAAAGGGGGACATTATTTAGCCTTCTGGAATAAACAATTTTAAACATGGGTCACATGAAGAATATATAAGGAACATATACAAATAAATAAGCTAGATCCCTAGGTTATATTATCAATTCTTTCCAAATTAATTTACAAGTATTTGTAAACTGATGAAGTCTCAAAAAACAAAATATATCTAAACCCCACTAAAGTCATTAAGAAATGGCAATTTGGAGAAAATGTAAGTAAAGAATATGAACAGCAATCCAGAGAAAAAGAATCACAAATACTTGCAAAGCAGAAAGAGAGACACAGATGCAGAGAACAAAAGTATGGATAACAGGAAGGAAAAAGAGGTGGATGAATAGGGAAACTGAGATTGACATATATACACTACTGCTACTAAGTTGCTTCAGTCATGACCAACTCTTTGTGACCCCATGGACTGTACATAGCCCACCAGCCTCCTCTGCCCATGGGATTCTCCGGGCAAGAATACTAGAATGGGTTTCCCTTTCCTTCTCCAATATATATATTACTATGCTATACAGTAGGTTCTCATTAGTCTATCTTTTTTATTAGTCCTCATTCATTCTCATTAGTCTATCTATTTTATACATATACATACACAACTATGGCAATGCCAAAGAATGCTCAAACTACCACACAATTGCACTCATCTCACATGCTAGTAAAGGAATGTTCAAAATTCTCCAAGCCAGGCTTCAGCAATACGTGAACCGTGAACTTCCAGATGTTCAAGTTGGTTTTAGAAAAGGTAGAGGAGCCAGAGATCAAATTGCTAACATCCACTGGATCATTGAAAAAGCAAGAGAGTTCCAGAAAAACATCTATTTTTGCTTTCTTGACTATGCCAAAGCCATTGACTGTGTGAATCACAAGAAACTGTAGAAAATTCTGAAAGAGATGGGAATACCAGACCACTTGACCTGCCACTTGAGAAACCTATATGCAGGTCAGGAAGCAGCAGTTAAAACTGGACATGGAAGAACAGACTGGTTTCAAGTAGGAAAAGGAGTATGTCAAGGCTGTATATTGTCACCCTGCTTATTTAACTTCTATGCAGAGTACATCATGAGAAACGCTGGGCTGGAAGAAGCACAGTTTGGAATCAAGATTGCCGGGAGAAATATCAATAATCTCAGATATGCAGATGACACCACCCTTATGGCAGAAAGTGAAGAGAAACTAAAAAGCCTCTTGATGAAAGTGAAAGAGGAGAGTGAAAAAATTGGCTTAAAACTCAACATTCAGAAAACAAAGATCATGGCATCTGGTCCTATGACTTCATGGGAAATAAATTAGGAAACAGTGGAAACAGTGTCAGACTTATTTTGGGGGGCTCCAGAATCACTGCAGATGGTGACTGTAGCCATGAAACTAAGACGCTGACTCCTTGGAAGAAAAGTTATGAGCAACCTAGATAGCTTATTGAAAAGCAGAGACATTACTTTGCAAACAAAGGTCTAGTCAAAGCTATTGTTTTTTCCAGGGGCTATGTATGGATGTGAGAGTTGGACTGTGAAGAAAGCTGAGTGCCGAAGAATAGATGATTTTGAATTGTGGTGTTGGAAAACTCCTGAGAGTTCCTTGGACTGCAAGGAGATCCAGCCAGTCCATTCTAAAGGAGATCAGTCCTGGGATTTCTTTGGAAGGAATGATGCTGAAGCTGAAACTCCAGTACTTTGGCTACCTCATGCGAAGAGTTGACTCCTTGGGAAAGACTCTGATGCTGGGAGGGATTGGGGGCAGGAGGAAAAGGGGACAACAGAGGATGAGATGGCTGGATGGCATAACCGACTCGATGGACATGAGTTTGAGTGAACTCCAGGAGTTGGTGATGGACAGGGAGGCCTGGCGTGCTGTAATTCATGGGCTCGCAAAGAGTTGGACATGACTGAGCAATCGAACTGAACTGAACTGATGTATAAAATAGATGACTAATCAGAACCTACTATATAGTACAGGAAACTCTACTCAGTGCTCTGTGGTGAACTAAAGAGAAGGAAATTCAAAAAAAAAGGAGGATATATGTATACATACAGCTGATTCACTTTGCTGTACAATAGAAAATAACACTACATTATAAAGCAACTACACTCCAATAAAAATTAATTTTAAAAAAGGATAAAAATACTACATATGAAAGTATATTAAACTTCACTGGCATAACATCAAATCATCAAGGAAATATGAATTAAAACATTGATTTTATTTTTATCCACATTGGATTGGAAAAAGTTGGCAAATGGTGATATCTAGTGTTATGGAGGGTATGGTTAAACACACAAACTTCAGGTAGGAGTGTAACTTAGAGCTGACTTTTGAGTGCAATTTCAAAGTATCTGTTAAATATGTATATAAAGAGTACCCATACATATACTGTTTAAGAATTCTATTTCTAGTTGTCCATTTTATAGAAATACTACTGAATTCACCTTGATGATGCTCACTGCAATACTATAGGTATAAACAAATTATTATCAGAAAGAAATAATCAAATGATTATGAAACATCAGTACTATGGAATTCCGTGCAAAAGTTAAAAATGAGATAACCTATAGATAATGACCTAGAAATATCTTTAAGATATTCTTAAGTCATAAAGGAAGGTGCAGAATAATAAATGCCTTACAGCAGTCTCCTTCTGGCAGAAAAACCATAAAACCAGCTCAAATGACTTTTAAATAAATGATTATTAAAATATGTACATAAACACTTTTCAGTGGAAGTCTGAGAAGTGGGCACCTTTTGCCTGCTCACTCTATGCTGAGCTCTGAGGGGAGAGCTAACTGAGAATGCTTTCTTTATTTGCTATAGTCCCATAGTACTTGTGATGCTAGTCCTCTTGAATATCAGAGCCTGATCTGTGGACCTGTCCCCGAGGCAGCAAGCACTAAAGCTGGGGCACAGGCATAAATACAAGCCCCTGTCAAGGAG
The DNA here is from genome assembly GCA_006408675.1 of Madoqua kirkii. Classification (NCBI taxonomy): domain Eukaryota; kingdom Metazoa; phylum Chordata; class Mammalia; order Artiodactyla; family Bovidae; genus Madoqua; species Madoqua kirkii. Next base: position 7,968 of record SJYC01066548.1, on the reverse strand, counting down.
ATACTGGAGACTGGGAGTGGGTTAAAGGGGAAAGGAAGAGGTGTCTGCTACCTTTCTCAGCCTTTAGGGAGGATGGCAGTCAGCCACTAGATGTATGCTAATTTAGAAACTTAACCCTCAAGCAGAAGCTTTTAATGTGTGCAAATATACTACTTTCAGGAAGAGCCTGAGGGGTGGGCATTTTCCGCCTGTTTCCTCTGCACTCAATCTTGGTGTGATAACCGTGGTGAATCTTCTAAAGCGCACTGAGTTGTTTCTTTCTATATGAACATAGCCAAACTAAAGCTGGGGCACAGGCATAAATACAAGCCCCTGTCAAGGAGATACTGGAGACTGGGAGTGGGTTAAAGGGGAAAGGAAGAGGTGTCTGCTACCTTTCTCAGCCTTTAGGGAGGATGGCAGTCAGCCACTAGATGTATGCTAATTTAGAAACTTAACCCTCAAGCAGAAGCTTTTAATGTGTGCAAATATACTACTTTCAGGAAGAGCCTGAGGGGTGGGCATTTTCCGCCTGTTTCCTCTGCACTCAATCTTGGTGTGATAACCGTGGTGAATCTTCTAAAGCGCATTGAGTTGTTTCTTTGCTATATGAACATAGCCATGTTGTCTTTCAAACGTGTTTGAAGGGCCCATCCCTCAAGTGTGAGTCTTAAGAGTGGGGCACTGGATGTGGGGCCCAAACTTTTTACTTCTCAGGGCAAATCTTTAAGTCAAGAGTTATCTCCTGATCATGAGGGGGAGGCTCATGTTTATGGAGAGAGTGTACAGAGATACACTCCTACCTCTCCCGCCCTTTCTGACCTGGGGATTTTCTTGTTTAACAGTTATGTAGCAGTCACTCAACTAGTTTCTGGACTTCTTTTAAAGAGAGTTTCTCTGGCTATCTCTGATGCTGGATTCCAGCTAATGTGAATAGCAGGCCCAGGCTCTCCGAATATGGAGATTACTCCATATACACCAAGCAATTTTCAATTTAAAATTACAAGGTGTGACCAGACAATGTCACCTGGGGCCCATGTGATTCTTTTTGAAGCTCTCCTCATGGATTTAAAATAAGAACATGATATGTCTGGGAGATATTTATTTATTTAATTCTGCTTTCCCCATAGGGATGCACTGACTTTGGCTTTCTCTTGCCCCTTCAGTCAAGATTGCTCTCAGGGAAGTACCCTCTCCCCTCTGGAAAAGAACTATATATATATTTTAAGATTGATTTATTTTGGTGGAGGTGGGTCTTCACTGTTGCACGCAGGTTTCTCTAGCTGTAGTGAGTGAGGGCCACTCTCTAGCTGCAGCGTGTGGGCTTTCCACTGCACTGGCTTCTCTTGTTGCGAGGCACGGGTTCTAGAGTCAGGCTCAGTAGTTGTGGCACATGGCCTTAGTTGCGCTTCAGCATGTGGAATTTTCCTGGACCAGGGATTGTACTTGTGTCCCTGTCACTGACAAGTGGATTCCTTTTTTTTTTTTTTGTCTTTTCATACAGTATTCTTTCCTTTTTATTCATAGGGGTTCTTTTAAAAAAATTTATTTTAATTGGAGGCTAATTACTTTACAGTACTGTAGTGTTTTTTGCCATACATTGAACATGGCCTTAGTTGCTCTGTGGCATGTGGGATCTTCCTGGACTGGGGATCGGACTGGTGTCCCTTGCGTTACAAGGTGTATTCTTAACTACCGGATCACCAGAAAAGTCCAAAGAACTATATTTTAACAGGGGCGTTCAATCTTAGTCATTAACATGCCATTCAATCCAGGGGATGCTGATTCAGTCAGAATTGATAATGAGCACTAGGATGATTGCTGGATTAAAGAAATCCAAAAATCACCCAGAAAATGGAGCAATGAAAGAAAAGCCTTGTATAAATGCCCCCTTTAAATCTCTGCTGTTGACCGTATTAGGAGGAGAGGAAAGGGATGAGCTCCTCTCAATTGCATAATTACATTTTTAGACAATAAGAGGTTTTCTTGACATTAGTTCCATATGTTAAAGATAGCATCTTCTTTTTTCCCCCATATGACCAGAAATCAGCAATTACACAGGCATTGGAATTTATATCTGTTGCTGCTGCTGCTGCTAAATCACCCCAGTCGTGTCCGACTCTGTGCAACTCCACAGACGGTCGCCACCAGGCCTCCCCATCCCTGGGACTCTCCAGGCAAGAACCCTGGAGTGGGTTGCCATTTCCTTCTCCAGTGCATGGAAGTGAAATGTGAAAGTGAAGTCTCTCAGTCGTGCCCAACTCTTAGCGACTCCATGGACCGCAGCCTACCAGGCTCCTCCATCCATGGGATTCTCCAGGATATATGCATGTAGCATATATGGATATATAGCATAGAAGGGGTGCCATTGCCTTCTCTTATCTGTTGCTAGAAACTACCTTTTCATGGCCATTTTTTAAACACAGAAATAAAATTTGAAGCTTTCACAGTGTTAATCAAAGAATGGGACCTAGAGCCCACTGTCTCCATAGTTTCTCCTATATGCAGAAATTCACTTTGTCCATTTAGATAAAAACAATGCTTAAATTTTTCTGGTGCCAGAATGCATATTTTCACAATAGTAATGTTCTCACTAAAACTGAAAGTGGTCATCAGTTGCGTGTGTGTGTGTGTGTGTGTGTGTGTGTGTGTGTGTGTGTACGTGCCTGCACACTCAACTGTGTCCAGCTGTTGTGATCCCATGGACTGTAGTCTGCCAGGTTCCTCAGTACATGGAATTTTCCAAGCAAGAATACTGGAGTGGATTGCCATTTCCTCCTCTGGAGGATCTTCCTGACTTGAGGATCAAGCCCACATCTCTTGCGTTTCCTGCACTGGCAGGCAGATTGTTTACCAACTGCACCATCTGGGAAGGCCAGTCATCAGTTAGATCCATTGAACCATAACTTGCTCAAACTGTAACCTGCCTTCACTAATCAAGGCTCAGACAGTAAAAAATCCACCTGCAATACAGGAGACCTGAGTTCAGTCCCTGAGTTGGGAAGATCCCCTGGATGAGAGCATGGCAAACCACTCTAGTATTCTTGCCTGGAAAGTCCCATGGACAGAGGAGCCTGGCAGGCTACAGTTCATAGGGTCACAAAGAGTCAGACACAACTGAGTGACTAGGCATGCACAGCCTGTTTTCCAAGTGTCACATAACCTAAAAAATGAGACGTTTGCCCAGATTGCTTATCAGGAACTTGGAGTCAGCCATTATCTAGCTCAAGCTGGTTAAGACTGGTTGAGATCACAGACCAACTGGACATGTGCAAGTAACTGATCTGAACTTTTGATATCAGAAGAGCAAAAACTCTACCCTTAAAATATACTAATGGCATTGTTTTCTGAATACATATCCCATGCAGCCCAGATTGCTTATCAGGAACTTGGAGTCAGCCATTATCTAGCTCAAGCTGGTTAAGACTGGTTGAGATCACAGACCAACTGGACATGTGCAAGTAACTGATCTGAACTTTTGATATCAGAAGAGCAAAAACTCTACCCTTAAAATATACTAATGGCATTGTTTTCTGAATACATATCCCATGCAAAAGCTGGTAGTTTAGTTGATGATGACAGAATGACATCCGCAGAATGACAATTACCTCACCTTTTTCTTATCTCCAATTACCTCCCTCTATTTTCCTCATACCCAGATCACCTTCCTTCTTTATCCCATAGATATTCTGAGTTCTCTCAGTTCAAGGAGTGGATCTGAGATTTGTTTTCCCATCTTCTCACTTCATTAATAAACCGTTTCTCTGCTGCAAACTTTGGTTTTTTGACTTTTGGCTTGCTTCGCGTGGGGCAAACAAATCTGGTTCAGTAGCATCATCACTTCTCCAGGTTAAAAGTAGCTCTTCTGATGGACATCTATGTTGTTTCCATGTCCTGGCTATTACAAACAGTGCTGTGATGAACATTGGGGTACACATGTCTCTTTCAATTCTGATTTCCTCAGTGTATATGCCCAGCAGTGGGATTGCTGGGTCATAAGGCAGTTCTACTTGCAAATTTTTTAAAGGAATCTCCACACTGTTCTCCATAGTAGCTATACTAGTTTGCATTCCCACCAACAGTGTAACAGGGTTCCTTTCTCTCCACACCCTCTCCAGCATTTATTGCTTATAGACTTTTGGATCACAGCCATTCTGACTGGTGTGAAATGGTACCTCATTGTGGTTTTGATTTGCATTTCTCTGATAATGAGTGATGTTGAGCATCTTTTCATGTGTTTGTTAGCCATCTGTATGTCTTCTTTGGAGAAATGTCTATTTAGTTCTTTGGCCCATTTTTTGATTGGGTCATTTATTTTTCTGGAATTGAGCTACGGAAGTTGCTTGTATATTTTTGAGATTAGTTGTTTGTCAGTTGCTTCATTAGCTATTATTTTCTCCCATTCAGAAGGCTGTCTTTTCACCTTACTTATAGTTTCCTTTGTTGTACAGAAGCTTTTAATTTTAATCAGATCCAATTTGTTTATTTTTGCTTTTATTTCCAGTATTCTGGGAGGTGGATCATAGAGGATCCTGCTATGATTTATGTTAGAGAAAGCTGTGGTACACATATACAACGGAGTATTATTCAACCATTAAAAAGAATACATTTGAATCAGTTCTAATGAGGGGGATGAAACTGGAGCCTATTATACAAAGTGAAGTAAGTCAGAAATAAAAACACCAATACAGTATACCAACACATATATATGGAATTTAGAAAGATGGTAATGATAACCCTGTATGCGAGACAGCAAAGAGACACAGATGTATAGAATGGACTTTTGGACTCTGTAGGAGAGGGCGAGGGTGGGATGATCTTGGAGAATGGCATTGAAACATGTATACTATCATGTAAGAAACGAATCGCCAGTCTATGTTCAATACAGGATACAGGATGCTTGGAGCTGGTGCATGGGGAAGATCCAGAGAGATGATACAGGGTGGGAGGTGAGAGGGGGATTCAGGATTGGGAACTCATTTTTTTTTACCAGATTACAGGATTATGTTTATTTCATATACTTTAATAACCTACATGGATACAAGACCCCTGTAAATAAGAACAAAATAATCTGTGTACTGTCAGTGCTGAGAAAGAAAAGAGGTATCAACCAACATTTTGCTGACATGGATTTTAGAATAGAACCCCAAGACGAGAGAAGCTCAGGCTGACCCCAAGCTAAATTATACAGGGATGTAGTTTGCCTTACTACCTCTCCTACCTTCATTTTTTTAATACCTGAAAGCTGTATGTAACATAAACTTTTCCATCTTATACATTTAAGTGTAAAATTCAGTGACACTGAAGATGATATTCACAATCTTGTGCCACCATCATCACTATTTCAAGAATTTTTATCCCACCGAAAAGAAAGTTGCACGCGCTAGAAAATAATTCTCCATTTCCTGTACTCTTAGCTCCTGACAACCTCTAAATTCCTATTTCTTTAGATTCATGGATCCAATTTCCAGTGTGAGAAAGGGGTTTCCTCTCCTCAGAGTGTAACAAGCTAATCCAAACCTGTAACAAGCTATTCTCTGATACAGGGTGGAAACCCTACAATTTTGCTCAATTCTCTTGCTGTCTACCTCGGCAACCTATCAGGCATGACAGGTTAAGGGTTCAGTACAAGACTGTCCACCCACACACACACCACTTCAGACACCAGTCCCCAGTGCCAGTTACCCCTGTGCCTTTGACTTGTGGGCTCCAGATCAGAGGTTCTAACAACATTCTCTTTGGAAGGATTGGGAACTCATGTACACCCCTGGTGGATTCATGTCAATGTATGGCAAAACCAATACAGTATTGTAAAGCAAAATAAAGTAAAAATAAAAATTTAAAATAGAAAAAAAAAAGTAGCTCTTCTACTACAGATAAACCACACAAATAAATACACTGATAACTCAGAATGTTCAGTAACTCAAACAATTTATACACTCCTCTGTTGGAGATAAATTAAATTCAAATAAAGAGCCAGTGAGAATAGGTAAAGAACAGTAGCTGAATTGTAGGTCTTAGAATTTTAAAATCCTTTTGCCATTGGCCAAAATCTATCTCCTTGACTTTAAAGAGAAATATAAGGCTTCCATATCAACAATTAAAATGTTAAATAAATATAACTCATATTTTCTATAATACAGCAGCAAGGAAAGGGAAGTAGAGAAATGAGAGCAGGATAGAGAGTTCCATAGAATCAAGGAATATAATTATCTTTACTCTGAGCCACCAGCCCCCAAATTCCTCCTTTTTTTGTCTAAAGAATTTCAAAGGCAGTTGAGTAGAGAGCCTGGAAAAGGATACAGTATTAGAGCATTCAAGACTCACTTCTTCCGCTGGTCAGTTACATAGCCTTTCTATGACCTACGTACCTTGTTATTGTTGTTCAGTCACTCAGTTATGTCGAACTCTTTGTGGTCCCCAGAAACTGCAGCATGCCAGTCTTTCCTGTCCTTCACCATCTCCTAGGACTTTTTCAAACTCATGTCCCTTGAGTCGGTGATGCCGTCCAACCATCTTGTCCTCTGTCATCCCCTTCTCTCCTGCCTTCAGTCTTTCCCAGCATCAGGGTCTTTTTTTAATGGATCAAGTCTCACATTAGGTGGCCAAAGTATTGGCTTCAAAGTATTCAGCTTCAACATCAGTCCTTTCAGTGATGTACCTTATCTGCCAAATAATAACTGATTTGAGGATTAAAAGGAATAATGTACCTGTGGCCTAGACACAGCACCTGGTATATAAATTCCCCACTCTTTTCTCCCTTCCCTCACTCTAGTTCTCCTTTCTCTGTGTTCCTATCAGTTGATGTATCACTATCATTCTTCCTAGTTGCAGCTGCAGAACCAAGGGCTTCATGAGGATCCACATGCTGTAAAATGGTGGCAACAGGGTCCTACCTGCTGCTACTACTTTATTTCCCAAGTGGATCCTGAATATAAAGGCAATCAGGAGGATTTAGGCCTAGGAGGAAAGTCTGAATGTTCTGGGGGGTTTCAGAAAATCTTCTTGCATCCCTTTGGTGCCAGTTTGGGTCAGTGCCTGTGTTTCTAGTCAGTTGCAGGCAGGGACAGAAATTACTAATTGGTTCAGTTTTATAAATAAATCACACATTTCACCCTTGGAGAAATGGTAATTATTTACCATATAGACCAAGTAATGAAGGAGTAGATCCCCATATGACTGTTGCCAGAAGTAGGGTGAATGGGTGCAGACAAGATACCTCCTCATATCTTACATCTCTCCATATTCACTTTTCTTCAGTGGCTATGTAATGCTTTTGCTCAAAGTCTTCTAAAAATTCCATAATACAAGTATTCACATATATAATCCAAAGTGTTTGCTGCCTGGATACTCCCAAGATTTTTAGCTTTGCGGTAACTCATTTCTTTCATAATTAAATAAAAAGGATTAAGTCAACATCATCCCTTGTCCTGGAGGAAGACCAGAACTCTCTCAAAATATTTCATGGGTAGATGGTACAGATGGACTCTTCTCATCATCTCTGACTTGAGCAATACTCATTTCTTACTTTCTCACTTTTTATAAAATGCAAAACTAGGAAGTCAAGAAATAGCTGGAGTAACAGGCAAATTTGGCCTTGGAGTACAGAATGAAGCAAAGCAAAAGCTAATAGAGATTTGCCAAGAGAACTCATCGATCATAGCAAACACCCTCTTCCAACAATACAAGAGAAGACTCTACACATGGACATCACAAGATGGCCCACACCAAAATCAGATTGATCCTATTCCTTGCAGTCAAAGATGGAGAAGCTCTATACAGTCACAAAAACAAGACTGGGAGCTGACTCTGGCTCAGATCATGAACTCCTAATTGCCAAATTCAGATTTTAATTGAAGAAAGTAGGAAAAAACACTAGACCATTCAGATATGACCTAAATCAAATACCTTATGATTATACAGTAGAAGTGAGAAATAGATTTAAGGGACTAGATCTGAGAGACAGAGTGCCTGATGAACTATGGAAGG
>SJYC01066546.1:0-27308 GCA_006408675.1 Madoqua kirkii | reverse complement strand
TTTATTTTGCCTTTAGTTCACTTTATTTTTAATCTTCAAAAGGTGAAATTTTGGTAGATAAGGATAGTGCTTTAAGATCTTTCTTTTTTTAAAATGTAAGCATATGCAGCTACATATTTCTGTATAAGTACTGCTCTCTGTGTGTCCACAGATTTTGATAGATAGTAGCTTTGTTTTTAATCATGCTAAGATATTTTGTAACTTTCCTTTTGATTTCTTCATTGACCCTCTTTGTTATTTATGAATGTGTTGTGTCATTTCTAAATGTTTTTGAATTCCTTAAATCCCCTCCCCCTTTTTTTTTACTGATTAGTAATTTCCTTCTGTTTTTCTGAGAGCATACTGTGCATGATTTCCTTCATGTTAAATTTCTTAAGATTTGTTTTATACTCCGTGTTGTAGTCTTTTCTGAAGAATATTCCTGTAAAGTTGAGGAAAATGTATATTTACTGTTGAAAGGAAAGTTCTATATACTTAGTTGATTTATCAGTTAGTTCAGTTCAGTTCAGTCACTCACTTGTGTCCGACTCTTTGCGAACCCATGAATCGCAGCACGCCAGACCTCCCTGTCCATCACCAACTCCTGGAGTTCACACAAACTCATGTCCGTTGAGTCAGTGATGCCACGCAGCCATCTCATCCTCTGTCGTCCCCTTCTCCTCCTGCCCCCAATCCTTCCCAGCATCAGAGTCTTTTCCAATGAGTCAACTCTTTGCATGAGGTGGCCAAAGTACTGGAGTTTCAGCTTTAGCATCGTTCCTTCCAAAGTAATCCCAGGGCTGATCTCCTTTAGAATGACCTGGTTGGATCTCCTTGCAGTCCAAGGGACTCTCAAGAGTCTTCGCCCAACACCACAGTTCAAAAAGCACCAATTCTTTAGTGCTCAGCCTTCTTCACAGTCCAACTCTCACATCCATACATGACCACTGGAAAAACCATAGACTTGACTAGATGGAACTTTGTTGACAAAGTTATGTCTCTGCTTCTGAATATGCTATCTAGCTTGGTCATAACTTTCCTTCCAAGGAGTAAACGTCTTTTAATTTCATGGCGGCAGTCACCATCTGCAGTGATTTTGGAGCTCCCCAAAATAAAGTCTGACACTGTTTTCACTGTTTCTTCATCTATTTCCCATGAAGTGATGGGACCAGATGCCATGATCTTGGTTTTCTGAATGTTGAACTTTAAGCCAACTTTTTCACTCTCCTCTTTCACTTTCATCAAGAGGCTTTTTAGTTCCTCTTCAATTTCTGCCATAAAGGTGTTGTCATCTTCATATCTGAGGATATTTATATTTCTCCTATCAATCTTGATTCCAGCTTGTGCTTCTTCTAGCCCAGTGTTTCTCATGATGTTCTCTGCATATAGTTAAATTGGCAGGGTGACAATATATAGCCTTCCTTTTCCAATCTGGAATCAGTCTGTTGTTCCATGTCCAGTTCTAATTGTTGTTTTCTGACCTGCATATTGGTTCTCAAGAGGCAGGTCAAGTGTTCTGGTATTCCCATCTTTTTCAGAATTTTCCACAGTTTGTTGTGATCCACACAGTTAAAGGCTTTGACAGTCAATAAAGCAGAAATTGATGTTTTTTTTCTGGAACTCTCTTGCTTTTTTGATGATCCAGCAGATGTTGGCAATTTGATCTCTGGTTCCTCTGCCTTTATTAACACCAGCTTGAACATCTGGAAGTTCACGGTTCATGTATTGCTGGAAACTGTTTTGGAGAATTTTGAGCATTACTTTCCTAGTGTGTGAGATGAGTGCAGTTGTGCGGTAGTTTGAGCATTCTTTGACATTGCCTTTTTTTGAGATTGGAATGAATACTGACCTTTTCCAGTCCTGTGGTCACTGCTGAGTTTTCCAAATTTGCTGACATATTAAGTGCAGCACTTTCATAGCATCATCTTTCAAGATTTGAAATAGCTCAACTGGAATTCCATCACCTGCACTAGCTTTACTCACAGTTTTGCTTTCTACGGCCTACTTGACTTCACATTCCAAGATGTCTGGCTCTAAGTTAGTGATCACATCTTTGTGATTATATTGGTCATGAAGATCTTTTTTTTGTACAGTTTTTCTGTCTATTCTTGCCATCTCTTCTTAATATCTTCTGCTTCTGTTAGGTTCAAACCATTTGTGTCCTTTATCGAGCCCATCTTTGCATGAAACATTCCCTTGGTATCTCCAATTTTCTTGAAGAGATCTCTAGTCTTTCCCATTCTGTTGTTTTCCTCTATTTCTTTACATTGATCATTGAGGAAGGCTTTCTTATCTCTTCTTGCTATTCTTTGGAACTCCGCATTTAGATGAGTATATCTTAACTTTTCTCCTTGGCTTTTCACTTCTCTTTTTTTCACAGCTATTTGTAAGGCCTCTCCACACAGCCATTTTGCATTTTAGCATTTCTTTTTCATGAGGATGGTCTTGATCCCTGTCTCCTGTACAGTGTCATGAACCTCATTCCATAGTTCAACAGGCCCTCTATCTATCAGGTCTAGTCCCTTAAATCTATCTCACTTTCACTGTATAATCTTAAGGAATTTGATTTAGGTTATACCTGAATGGGCTCCAATATCACTGCAGATGTTTATTGAAGCCATGAATTAAAAGACACTTACTCCTTGAAAGGAAAGTTATGACCAACCTAGATAGCATATTCAAAGCAGAGACTTTACTTTGCCAATAAAGTTCTGTCTAGTCAAGGCTATGGTTTTTCCAGTAGTTATGTATGGATGTGAGAGTTGGAATGTGAAGAAAGCTGAGTGCTGAAGAATTGATGCTTTTGAGCTGTGATGTTGGAGAAGACTCTTGAGAGCCCCATGGACTGCAAGGAGATCCAACCAGTCTATTCTAAAGCAGATCAGTCCTGGTTGTTCTTTGGAAGGAATGATGCAAAAGCTGAAACTCCAGTACTTTGGCTATCTCATGCAGAGTTGATTCACGGGAAAAGTCTCTGATCCTGGAAGAGATTGAGGGCAGGAGGAGAAGGGGACAACAGAGGATAAGATGGCTGGATGACATCACTGACTTGATGCATGTGAATTTCAGTGAACTCTGGGATTTGGTGGTGGATAGTACGGCCTGGCATGCTGCAATTCATGGGGTCACACAGAGTTGGACAAGACTGAGCAACTGAACTGAACTGAACTGACCTGAACTGCATGGTCTAGTCCTTTTCCCTAGTTTCTTCAATTTAATTTTGAATTTGGCAGTAAGGAGTTCATGATCTGAGCACAGTCATCTCCCAGTCTTGTTTTTACTGACTGTATAGAGCTTCTCCATCTTTCACTGAAAAGAATATAATCAATATGATTTCAGTGTTGACCATCTGGTGATGTCCATGTGTATGTAGAGTCTTCTCTTGTGTTGTTGGAAGAGTGTGTTTGCTATGACTGGTGCATTCTCTTTGCAAAACTCTGTTAGCCTTTGCCCTGATTCATTCTATATTCCAAGGCCAAATTTGCCTATTACTCCAGGTGTTTCTGGACTTCCTACTTTTGCATTCCATTCCCCTATAATGAAAAGGACATCTTTTTTGGGTGTTAATCCTAAAAGGTCTTGTAGGTCTTCATAGAACCTTTTAACTTTAGCTTCTTCAGCGTTACTGGTTGGGGCATAGACCTGGATTGCTGTGATACTGAATGGTTTGCCTTGGAAACAAACAGAGATCATTCTGTCATTTTTGCGATTGCATCCAAGTACTGCATTTTGGACTGTTTTGTTGACCATGATGGCTATGCCGTTTCTTCTACGGTATTCCTGCCCACAGTAATAGATATAATGGTAATCTGAGTTAAATTCACCCATTCCAGTCCATTTTAATTTGCTAGTTTCTAGAATGTTGACATTCATTTAATTTCCTTGTTAATATTTAGTTGTTCAGTTCATTATAGAAAGTGAATATTGAAGTTTTCAGCTATTATTTTTGACTTGTCTGTTTGTTCGTTCCATATTCACCATTTTGTGGTTTTTGTTTTGTAGTATCAATGTGCTATTGTATGGACATAGATATTTTAAACTGTTAGGTCTTCTTAATGGCTTGCTTTTTTCATTATAAAGTATTTTTTGTTTCTGCTAAACAATTTTGTCTTACAGTAAATTTTTCTGATATTAATATCCTATGTACACAGTTATTCCAGCTCACTTTTCTTTGTTTGATATATTATTTTTCTTTCTTCTACTTTTCAGCCTATTTCTTCTTTCTACTTTCAACCTATTGCAGTAGAAACTTCCTTCTACTTACAACCTATCTTCCTTCTACAGATACAGGTGTATCTGTATCTCAGATACATCTGTGGTTGCCCCAGTTTAAAAAAAGATATCATTCTGACTTACTCTGCCTCTTAATTGGAGTGTCTAGTCCATCTGCATTTGTTGTTATTACTGATGAGCTAAGATCATTTTGCTATCTCCTTTAAATGGTTTATGCCTTCCTCTCTATTTATCCCTCCATTACTGCCTTCTGTTGTGTTAGATAGATATTATCCAGTGAACCACTTAGGCTTCCCAAGTGATGCAGTGGTAAAGAATCCATGTGCCAATATATGAGACTCCATCCCTGGGTTTGGAAGATTCCCTGGAGTAGGAAATGGCAACCCATTCCAGTATTCTCGCCTGGAAACTTTCACGGACATGGGAGCCTGGCAGGCTACAATACATGGGGTCACAAACACCTGAACATGACTGGGTGACTGAACATAAACACTTAAATCCCTTATTACTAATTTTACTATATTTTAAGTTTTCTCTTCTTAATGGTTAATTTATAACAGTCTAGTTTGAGTTAATATCACTTAGTTTCAACAGTATACATATATTTATTGTCCTAGAAATCACATCTGAATATATTATGTCTACTCCATGCAGATTTGTAATTATTGCTTTATATGGTTGTCTTCTATATCTAGGAGAAAAAAAGTATCTACAAACATAAAATATGCTTATACTAACTTTTGTATTTACCTATCTGGTTACATTTACTGGTTCTTTACGTCTTCATGTGTATTTCAGTTATCATCTAATGTCCTTTCTATTCAACTAAAAGAACATCCTGTAATTTTTCTTGCAGAGCAGATATGATTATCTGCTAACATCTTCATGTCTTTATTTTTTCAAGAATATTTTTGCTGGCTATCAGATATTTTCTTTCAGTACTGTGAATATGTTACCCTTCTGATTTCTGACATCCATGATTTCTGATGAGAAATCAGCTATTAATCTTATTGAGAATTCCTTGTACTTTATAGGGACTTCCCTTGTGGCTTAGAGATGAAGCATCTGCCTACAATGCAGGAGAGCTGGCTTCAATCCCTGGGTTGGGAAAGTCCTCTGGAGAAGGAAATGGCAATCCACTCCAGTACTCTTGCCTGGAAAATCCCATGGATGGAGGAGCGTGGTAGGCTACAGTCCATGGGGTCACGAAGAGTTGGACACGACTGAGTGACTTCACTTGGTCTTGGTTTTGTACGTTATAGGTTTCTCTGATGTTTGTTACTGTGTTCAAGAGCTTTTTGATATTTGATGGTTTGAATCTGTCCAAATATGGATCACTCCTTTTCTGTAGATGGAAGAAGAAAGTGAAAAATCGATTAAAATTTATCTTAATTTCAGACTGTTTCTGTCTTTTGGATCTGGCTTTTTATTCCAATCTAGTAACATCTATTTTTATTGAAATATTTATTTAAAACTCAACGTTAAAAAAAAAACACCAAGATCATGACATGCTGTCTCATCACTTCAAGGCAAATAGAAGGGGAAAAAATGGAAGTAGTGACAGATTTCATATTCTTGCTCTCTGACATCACTGTGGATGGTGACTGCAGCCATGAAATTAAAAGACACTTGCTTCTTGGAAGAAAAGCTAGGACAAACCTAGATAGTGTATTATAAAGCAGAAAAACACTTGGCTTACAAAAGTCCATATACTTAAAGTCATGATTTTTCCAGTAGTCATGTACAGATGTGAGAGCTGGACCATAAGAAGGCTGAGCATCAAAGAATTGCTGCTTTTGAATTGTAGTACTGAGGAAGACTCTTGAGAGCCCCTTGGACAGCAAGGAGATTGAAGCAGTCAATCCTAAAGGAATTTAACCCTGAATATTCATTGGAGGGACTGATGCTGAAGCTGAAGTTCCAGTACTTTGACCACCTGATGCAAAGTGCCAACTTATTGGAAAAGACCCTGGTGTTGGGAAAGATTAATGGAGCAGTGGAGGATGAGATGGTTAAATAGCATCACTGGCTCAATGGACATGAATTTTAGCAATCTCTGGGAGATAGTAAAGGACGGAGGAGGCTGCCCTGCTGCCATCCATGCTATTGCAAAGAAGCATACAAGATTTAGCAACTGAACAGCAACAACAAATAATAGAAGCTTAGATAACTGATTTTCATAATACATTTTATATTATGGATACATTAATGAAAATCCTTCCATATGTATGTGTACATTTATATTTCCATCTTAGAACTGATTTAGCTATGTACAACAAATTTTGCTTGACATATATTGATTGTGATTAAGTTTAAAATACTATCACTGTGATTGGGGAAGATAGGCAGTATAATACAGATTCCTTTGAAATTTGCTGAGACTTTGTTTATGGACCAGTGTATGATCAATTTTGTAAATGTACCATGGGCTTTTGAAAAGGATATATATTCTGTAGGTGTATAAATGAAAAGTATTCCATAATTATAACTAGAAATACTTTTAAGTCACATTTTCAAATTGCCTAAATCCTTTCTGAATATTTTCTTGGTTTGTGAAATTGGTGTGTTCAAATTTCTCACTGTATTTCTAAAGTTGTCTCCATGTTTTATTTTGTCCAGGTTTGCTTATGTATTTTGAAGCTCTATTATTAGATGTATATTTTTTGATATTTTTTATCTTCTTTGATGCAATTACCTTTTTTTGCATCATGAAATGTCTCTGTTCATTTCTAGTGAGTTTCTTGATTTGAAGTCTACCTAGTCTGAGATATATATAGCTACATTAACTTTCTTTTTGATAGTGTCTTTCCTGTTATAAAATTAATAATTCATTGAAAGAATAAGTATTATACTCTCTACAACTTAGGGCTCAGTAAATATTTTTGGATGATGATAGTTGGAAGGACCACTTATTTTCAGTCTTTCTTTGTTCTTAAATATGAAAAATTTCTTTATAAGCTGTATGCATTTTTATTTTTTTCATGGCATCAGGAAATTTATGTTTTTTTATATATTTTTAATTTAATGAGACAACTGAAAAAGGATTACTTTCCAAAATATACAAGCATGTCATCAAGCCAATACCAGAAAAAACAAACAACCCAATCAAAATTGGGAAAATGACCTAAACAGACATTTCTCCAAAGAAGATATGTGATGGCTAATAAACACATGAAACAATGCTTGACATAACTCATTATTAGAGAAATGAAAGTCAAAACTACAATGAAATATCATCTCACTGGTCAGAATGACCATCATGAAAAAGCTGCAAACCCTAAATGCTGAAGAAGATGTGGAGAAAAGGGAACCCTCTTGCACTCACTGTTGGTGGGAATGTAAATTGATATAGCCACTGTGGAAGACGGTATGGAGAGTCCTTAAAAAACTAGGAATAAAACCACCATAAGACCCAGCAATCCCACTGCTGCATACATTGTACATACTTTTATCCAGAATAATTTTTGAGTCTATTTATAATATTTAGCCCATTTATATTTAACATGACTATTGACATGTCAGTGTTTAAAATCTACTTTTTGTGTGTGTGTGTTTGTCCTGTATTTTAGATTCCTATTTGTTTTCTCTTCCTTGGTGGCTCAGAGGTTAAAGCATCTGCCTGCAATGTGGGAGACCTAGGTTCAATCCCTGGGTCAGGAAGATCCCCTGGAGAAGGAAATGGCAACCCACTCCAGTATTCTTGCCTGGAAAACCCCATGGATGGAAGAGCCTGGTGGGCTACAGTCCACGGGGTCGCAAAGAGTCAGACACAACTGATCAACTTCACTCACTCCATTCCATCCTTTCATATAGGTGGAGGGAACCAGATGACATAAAGGCATGGTCAGCTTATTTCAAGTTTCTGTGTTCAGAATCAGAATGTCATAAATTGGCACTTTGTTGAAATATTACTGGTAATATGAGAAAACTTTTTTTTCCCCTACATACACACAGAGAGACTACTCCTCATAGGAGAGGTGAAGAAGGCCAATAGATTAGTTACAGAAGACCAAATACCAGATGCTTATTATTATTCGGGACTGTAAACAGTACTCTTGTCTGGAAAATTCCATGGATGGATAAACCTCGTAGGCTACGGTCCATGCACAAAGAGTCCGACACGACTGAATGACTTCACTTTCAAACTTAGTAAAAGCAAAGGCTGCACCTGTTGGACTTACTTTCTGTTCTATTTTATAGCACATACTGTATCCCATTTTGAGTGAATAAGTGATTGAATCAGTCAATAAACGAATTGACTGTAGCTATGGTATATTCCATGGGGAAGGCAATGACACCCCACCCCAGTACTCTTGCCTGGAAAATCCAATGGACGGAGGAGCCTGGTGGGCTGCAGTCCATGGGGTTGCTAAGAGTCGGACACACTGAAGCGACTTAGCAGCAGCAGCAGCAGCATGGTATATTCCAAAGAGGTGCTGCTACTGGTTAGTCGCTCAGACCCTTTGGACTATAGCCCACCAGGCTCCTCTGTCCATGGAATTTTTCAGGCAAGAATACTGGACTGGATTGCCATTTTCTCCTTTAGGATATCTTCCTGATCCAGGGAATGAACCCAAGTCTCCTGTGTCTCCTGCATTACAGGTAGATTCTTTACCTGCTGAGCCATCAGGAAGGCCCATTCAAAGAGCAGTATAGTGTAACATGAAGTCTTTGTTTTGGGGACTCCCCCTGGTGCTTTAAAGCATGAACTTAAGCAAGCACTAAAGATTCCTGAATCTCAGCTTACTCATTATGGGGTCATGGTGAGGCTTTAATAATATAAAGGATCTGAAATAATTTTGGAACTGTAGACTTGAATACATATTTTCTTTATTTTTAGATACAATATATAGGAATGACTTTAAGGTGTTATTATTAATCAAAATCTATTTATAGTGCTCCAGAATTAAAAAGAAAATAAAAATCTTATTTTCCTTTAGTGTTGAAATTGCACGTTATTGTTTAATTTTTCAACCATGAACTTTAGGAGGTCAAAAATAGCCTTTTCACTTTGTGTTGTGTAATTTTTTATTAAGAATTATAACTTATGCTGTACTTTCAAGGTGTATTTTCTTCCTATTCTTCCAACCAGTTTTTTTTTTTAGTAAAAGTTATTGTCTGGGCTCCAAAATCACTGCAGATGGTGATTGCAGCCATGAAATTAAAAGATGCTTGCTCCTTGGAAGGAAAGTTATGACCAACCTAGATAGCATTTTAAAAACCAGAGGCATTACTTTGCCAACAAAGGTCCATCTAGTCAAGGCTATGGTTTTCCCAGTGGTCAGGTATGGATGTGAGATTTGGACTATAAAGAAAGCTGGGCACAGAAGAATTGGTACTTTTGAACTGTGGTGCTGGAGAAGACTCTTGAGAGTCCCTTGGACTGCAAGGAGATCCAACCAGTCCATCCTAAAGGAGATCTGTCCTGGGTGTTCATTGGAAGGACTGATGTTGAAGCTGAAACTCCGGTACTTTGTCCACCTGATGCAAAGAGCTGACTTATTGGGAAAGACCCTGATGCTTGGAAAAATTGAGGGCAGGAGGAGAAGGGGATGACAGAAGATGAGATGGTTGGATGGTATCACTGACTCAATGGACATGCGTTTGGGTGGACTCCGGGAGTTGGTGATGGACAGCAAGTCCTGGCGCTCTGTGGTTCATGGGGTTACAAAGAGTCAGACACGACTGAGAGACTGAACTGAACTGAACTTATTGTCTAGTGGCTAGAGACATATTGTTTGAATTCAAATCCCAGTTCTGACTCATACTTGCTTACATGGTATATTAGCTTTGGCTAAGTTATTTTATATATTTGTCCCTTGCTTTTTTTCATATGTAAAATGAGGATTGTAGTGGGTCCTACCAGTTGGGGGTTGTTGTAAGAATTAAATATATCAATATACCAAGTGTTTGGGACAGTATGTGACATGCAGAAATGCTTGGAAAATATCAATTTTCTGTTGAAAATTCATGTTAATATCAGTTATGTATTAGTTAAAATTAATGTTCATATTAATTAGCCTGGAGATAAATATTCATATTTCTATTATTATGAATCCTACTTTATAATTGAATAAGCAGAAGTTGGACACAGATTGGGTTACTTTTCCAAGGTCACTTAGTAAGTGACAGAGATAAAACTTGAGTTTAGATTTTCTGATTTTAAGTTCAGTGGTCTCATATAATAAATGTTCCTTCTTCTACAAAAGAAGCCTTAGTAAATATTTTTAAATGATAATATTTGAAAGGACCAATTCCATTGATGAATCTCCTCGGAAAATCTGAAGACAATGAAGCTAGAAAAATTAAAAGCTTTTGGTTTTAATTAACTCTTGTTTGTATTTTCCCATCAATGCATTAAAAAAAATAATGTGTCTACTTAACTTAAAGTATCTGATCATCCTGGTTCTGGAAGGAGGAGTCAGTCTGGTTCGCAGGCCATATTTTAATGAGAGCAGACAAAATCACCCTAAGGTTAATTGATTTGGTTTTGAAGGAAGGCTTATCTTGGATCATTTAGATCAATCTTGGAATCAGGCAGCCAAATAATGTTACAGCTGAAAGGAACCTTAGAAGTTAGGTAACTCAATATTCTCATTTTTCAAATGAGACCTTGAGAGGGTAGGTAATCTACAATTGTTGCACAGTGGGTCAGCTGAGCTAGAATTCAGGTCTGCTGATTCCTAGGCTAGTACTCTGTCTACTATAGCTGGTGCTCAGAAAAAGAAGGGACATGCCAATAGAACTAGTGATTTAGAAATAATTTAGAACTTTGGTGCATATAAAGTTTAATTGTGAGTGTTCTTTTGGAGAAAGATAGACTAGAGCTCATTATTTTGTGATGACTTATGGATTTAAAAGACTTCCCTGGTGGCTCAGACAGTAGAGCGTCTGTCTACAATGTGGGAGACCTGGGTTCATTCCCTGGGTCGGGAAGATCCCTTGGAGAAGGAAATGGCAACCCACTCTAGTACTATTGCCCTGAAAATCCCATGGACAGAGGAGCCTGGTACGCTACAGCCCATGGGGTCGCAAAGAGTCCGACATGACTGAGCGGCTTCGCTTCATGGATTTAAAAATAAAAAATTAACTGAGGTATAGTTGACTTACAATGTTGTGTTAATTTTTTCTGTACAGCAAAGTGGCCTAGTTACACACACACACATATTCTTTTTTAAAAAAATTTTTTTCCATTATAGATTATCCCAGGATATTGAAAATAATTCTTTGTGCTATTTAGTAAAACTTTGCTGTTAAAGTAGAATATTGCTGTGCTCTTCAAATGCAGACCATACTGACTTCTCAATCAATTGTTTTTTTGCTTTCTGTAGTTGTGTTTACTCTTCTTTTTCTGGTTTATTAACTAGTTTGGGAATTCACCAGACTCTTTGCTTTTATTTTTTATCCCATCCCAGTGTTAAAATTTTGGGCAACTTACTACTTATTAGAATATTAGGTGGAGAGAGGCGAGACAAAGAATTGGAGTCACACTTAAGTTTTTACACTTTTGATATGCCTGTTTTGTTGGTGGAGGAAATGGAAATTAATTTTATGGTTGTTTCTGATTTTACCATTATTATTTTTAAGGAGAAACTATTTATAATTTTTGTTTAGCCCTTACTCTGCTTGTATATTCTCTTAACATGTTCTGATAAAGGTTTGAAAATGTACAAAATACAGTACAAATTGCATAGCTCTGTTGAAGGTAACTTGTATGTTATAAAGTTCAGTACAAAAGACACAGGGTGTTATCATTTTTGTTTTTCTAACCAGGAAACTGAAGTTTGGTTGTGGTTTTTACTTGTTTTAAGGGTGCTTGCCACTTGCTGTATATAGTATACCAATCAGTCTGTCAAAGACATTTGTAGCACAAATTGATCTTCTAGGTTATAATGACAGAAAGAGTTGCTTGTTCCACAGCCTAGATGAGCTGAAAACGTCCTCTTATCCTGGACTACTTTCAGAGTTGGTGGCAGCCTAATGGATTCTGAAAGATGAACCTATAAGTACCAAATGATGACAAATGTCATTGTCAAGCTCATAATATTTAAATGTATGTGCCATTGAGCTTCATGAACTTCTGTTAATACCCAGTTCTCTTAAATTTTATTAACAGGTAACCTTGGACGGGTGGACCAGGTCTCTGAGTTTGAGTATGATTTATTTATTAGGCCGGACACCTGTAATCCTCGCTTCCGAGTCTGGTTCAACTTTACCGTTGAAAATGTGAAAGAATCACAGGTGAGAGAAATAGTGGATCCCTTCAGTGTGGTTTTGGTAAGAAGATTATGCTTTTGTTTTATTTTAGGAATATCAAAATGATGACTGTATTAGAAATATATTCTTTTATATGTGCAGTAATTATATTTTATTTTAAGAAGTATAGAATAACAGGTATACTGGCTTTTGTTATCTGTTGGTTATTAAAAATACAAGCAGATTATGTAAGAACACAGTTTTCTTTACCGACTAAAGCTTTAGCATGATGTGCTAGGCTTCCATGGGGGAAGCCTAAGAGGAACCACTGAAAGTGACTTGATTATTATACAGTGCTGTTCTGTATATCTTTTCTTCACAGGACTCATTTTACAAAAAGATTTTCTTCACCTATATAACAAGGTGTTTATATCTTACAAGCAATATGCTTCTTGTAATTCATCCTGCTTTTCACTTTATTTGGCTATTGCACAATTCAGAGTCAACTTTATAGCCCACGTTAATGACTCTGGAAAACATTTTTACTTGTGTTTTTGTATACTGACTTTTCTGTTATTCTGATAGTATTTAGGTTGGTGCAAAAGTATTCATGGTTTTGCGTTGTTGAACTTTGCCTTTTTATATTGGAATAAATTCTTAAATAAAAGTGGTTATTTGAATGCACATTTCTCACTTTGTCTTTTTGCTAATGACTTATTACTTGCTGTTTATTTTATATTTATTTTAGACTAGGGAAATGATATTAGGCAAAAAGCAAAGTCGAGTAATTTTCTTATTCAAGCTCAAAATGGTCATCAAGCAGCGGAGACAATTTGCAACATCAAGAATGCATTTGGTCTAGGAATTGCTAACAAATTAAAAGACGCTTACTCCTTGGAAGAAAAGTTATGACCAACCTAGACAGCATATTCAAAAGCAGAGACATTACTTTGCTGACTAAGGTCCGTCTAGTCAAGGCTATGGTTTTCCCAGTAGTCATGTATGGATGTGACAGTTGGACTGTGAAGAAGGCTGAGCACCGAAGAATTGATGCTTTTGAACTGTGGTGTTGGAGAAGACTCTTGAGAGTCCCTTGGACTGCAAGGAGATCCAGCCAGTCCATTCTGAAGGAAATCAACTCTGGGATTTTTTTGGAAGGAATGATGCTAAAGCTGAAACTTCAGTACTTCGGCCACCTCATGTGAAGAGTTGACTCATTGGAAAAGACTGTGATGCTGGGAGGGATTGGGGGCAGGAGGAGAAGGGTACAACCGAGGATGAGATGGCTGGATGCCATCACGGACTCGATGAACGTGAGTCTGAGTGAACTCCGAGAGATGGTGATGAACAGAGAGGCCTGGCGTGCTGTGATTCATGGGGCTGCAAAGAGTCGGACATGACTGAGTGACTGAACTGAACTGAACTGAACTGATACAGTGCAGTGGTGGTCCAAGAAATTCTGCAAAGGAGACAAGAGCCTTGAAGATGATGAGCACAGTGGATGGCCATTGGACGTTGACAATGACCAACCTGAGAAGTTGCCAAAGAACTCAATGTGGACCATTCTATGGTCATTAAGCATTTGAAGCAAATTGGAAAGATGAAAAATCTCAGTAAGTGGGTACCCATGAGCTGACTGCCAATCAAAAAATAAAAAAAGAATCATCATTTTGAACTGTTGTCTCCTTTTATTCTATGCAACCAACTATTTCTTGCTTAGATTGTGTCCTGCGATGACAAGTGGATTTTATACGACAGCTGGTGATGACCATCTCAGTGACTGGACCAAGAAGCTGCAAAGCATTTCCTAAAGCAAAACTTGCACCAAAAAAGGTCATGGTTACTGTTTGGTGGTCTGCTGCCCATCTGATCCACTACAGCTTTCTGAATCCAGGTGAAGCCATTGTATCTGAGAAATATGTTAAGCAAATCAATGAGATACACTGAAAACTGCAATGCCTGCAGCCAGCATTGGTCAACAGAAACAGCCCAATTCTTTTCCTTGAAAACATCCAATTGCACATTGCACAACCAATGCTTGAAAAGTTGAAAGAGTTAGTCTACAAAGTTTTGCCTCGTCCACCATATTCGCTTGACCTCTTGACAATGGACTACCATTTCCTCAAGCATTTGACAGCTTTTTGCAGGGAAAAGGCTTACACAACCAGCTGGAGGTAGACAATGCCTTTCAAGAGTTTGTTGAGTCCTAAAGCATGGATTTTTATGCTACAGGAATAAACAAACATTTCTCATTGGCAAAAATGTGTTGATTATAATGGTTTCTATTTTTATTAATAAAGCTGTGATTGAGCCTTGTTATAATGATTTAAAATTCATGGTCTGAAACCACAATTACTTTGCACCAACCTAAATAATGTGACTCTATCTTTAACCAAATTTCTTCATGTACATTTTGAAACATAATAGTATATGTTTTACAATCCTGTTCAAAATTGTTTTGAATAAAAATATTGATAAAAATAGAACTAAAGATATAATACTTTTAACAAACATTGATAAAAAGCTAACCATGAGAAATCAGTTGTTATTGTTATATTGAGACAACTAATTTTGGAAGATTCTGCACAAGCTTTGTGTACATAGTGATAGGATTGTTTTAAGCAGGTGAAAGCATAGCCCTGTAATCTAATATCTGCCTTCTTTCTTCAGTCTTCTTTTTTTCTAGCATATTTGAGAGAGAGTGAGGAGTATAAGTTCCCATCCTAAGTCAATCTGCTCTACTTGCTCTTTCACCTGGCTGCTTACTTCTCTCTGTTTCTTCCCTCACTTGTCTTTGACACAGTGCTCTTCCTGGCATGCTGGCTTCAGCAGAAGATGGGTTCATGAACAGCCACTTCACTTTACTACCAATTCTTTTAATTTTCTACAACACCACTGACACAGGACTTGGTGTATGTTATGTTTACTGAAATTTAGGGGTAACTAGAAGGAATTATATACATGGGAGAGCTCTGAACATTGTTGGATAACTATGAATTAGTTCAGCTGTTTAGGACAAGAGGGGAAATGAACCTCACACAGATTATTGCTCTACAACAAACTTTAGTTCTTTGCTTTGCTTCTTGTTTTACTTACACACTCATGAGATAATTCCTTTTTCAGTTTTTTACAGTAAGGATAATATTCCTTCCCTGCGATCACTTTAGGACAATGTACATTTTATCTACAGGGCTTCACCTGTCCCTAGGATGGTCCCTCTTACTCCAGCAAGACAATCAATAATCCTCAGTGCTTTTTTCAAAGTCTATATTACTAAGTCTTGAAAGTATAAATCATAGCAGGAGGCCTTAGCCACATGTATAAGCCTGAGTCTTGGAACTCTAGTTTGGGTTCCGTATGAAGATCTCTTTGCTACCATGACATAAGCATGCAGCCTCTCATTCTCTTATTGGTGTGTTATATCATGTCAGCAATTTATAGTTGTCACATACACACAGCACTTAAAAAAAGAACAGTAATTTCAAGGCAGCATAGTCAATTCATATTAAGGAAGGTGAACATTTTCTTTAAAGCAGTATAATCTACCAGGTTTTCTAACTTCACAAATGGGATTATTCTTTTCCTCTTTATCCACAGCTCATGCTTATCTTTCAGCTTGTCTATTCCAGCCAGGAATCCACTGTCTCCTAAGAAATGAGACTTGTTACTTTTCAAGGAACAGAATCTATAAACTTTAGGCCACATTAGGTTCCTAACCTAGTTTTTCTTTCACTTTGGTCTCTATTAAGAGTATCCTTATAGTTTCTATGGTCAGATGGAGGCATTGAGGGCAAGGTTGGATGACTAGAGTGTTTGGAAAATGTGTTCCTTAAATTATATGACCTGGGATAATCTTTTGGACAAATTGCTCATACATTTCGAAGTTTATTGTTGTTTGTTCTTCTAGGTGGCTTATATTCACTTTGCTGTTAAAAATGTCTTTTCCAGAGTGTTATAATTTTTATACTACATGTTAAAGTCCTGCGGTCTCTTTTGAATCTTGTCTGTCAATCAAGGAAGTGAAATGACTATTTTGTTATTATTCTTCCAACAGTTGGTACTGTTTTATGGATGCTTGTTTTTAAAGCCGAAGAAACAAATATTTGCTCTAAGTTCTATCTTCATATCCAGTGTTATCCTACCTTTGTTACAATTAAAAATCATGAACATGTTTATCTGTTTTCCTGAGGTTGATGCTTTATCAGCCTCTTTCTGTATGCCATTGCTTCATCAACTGTAATCACATTATAGTTATGGAAATCTGTCTCAAGAAGGCATAAAGATTTGCTGGAAAGATACAGTACATATCTCTAGCTCACAGGATATTTGTTTTCATGGTTGTCTACATGAAAGAGAATGATTTTACTATTAAGTTTGACTTGTGAGGTCTGTTTTTATAATGGCTTGTCCCGTAATCTTTTGCCATCTCTCCAATTTCCTTAAAATGAGAACTGCATGAATGTAATCTAGTCAGGGACCTTATTTAGGGTTTGGTACTAGCGAGCAAAAGAAATATTAGTCATCAACGTCTGACTCCACTAAAAATTGAAGCATTGAATATACTGTATAAACAGGTCTAGCTTTTGGATCATCTTCCTTAATGTTTTTTAGCAAGTGATAAATGCTTGAAACATATGGTGTCATATTCCAGGGCTGATATATTAACTCACAAAGAAGTTGGTAAATAGTACATTTGTAAGAAACTAAATAAACATCCAGGTATCTTTATTGAAAAGTAATTTTCTCTCTTAAAAATGCTATATTAAATATTCTTTTACATATTTTTTAAACTCTTTATTCATATTTCTAAATTTCTGCCAGACAGTTTGAATTATTTTTCAATCCTATCAGCAGTGAGATGCTTTATTTTTGAGTTCTTGGTTTGAATTGTTTAATGAACTCAAAAGTTCATATATTTAGAATAAATTCTTTTTTCTGTCTTACTTGGAAACATCACATTTATAATGAGATATAATGCAGTGTTTCAGGTCTCTGGTCAAAAAGGAATAACTGTATTCAAGTAACAATGTGAGACAACAAAATATACTTATTTATTATTTTGACTCTTTCTTAATTCATGAAACCTATTTTATCTAGGTGTGCCAACAGAGTGTCCTCTGAGTTAGGTAATGCAAAATTAAAAGAAAAATTAACAGTGAAGTATTGCTTACATTATTATAAACAGCAATGTAGCTTAAACACACACACACACACACACACACACACACACACACACACACAGACACTTATATATGGCATGTCTAAAATTTCAAGAGTCTTTTGCTGCTTTGGTCTCCATTTTGGAAATTTCAGTCTCAGTGAGGCTTCATCCTGGCTATGGCTAGACTTGACAATAAACAGAGACAGCAAATTATGGTTGAGAGATTACAGGACAATGGATTCAAACAGACTTGACTTAATCTCTTGGTACCTCAGTTTTCCATCTATAAAACAAAGATGATAATACTACTTCATGTGAGTATTGTGAAAATTAAAGGGCAGAATGCATATAAACAGCCTACCATGATGTTTGGTAGATAGAGATTCACTACTTGATGGCTATTGAGTTTACTAAAACATCTCAACAGTAGAAACAATACTAAAACCAGCAAGAGGGAAAACCACCACAACAAATTATTAATATATATTATTACTACTGTTTGTGGAGGTCTTCCCAGTGGCTCAGTTGATAGAGTCTGCCTGCAGTGCAGGAGACCTGGGCTCAATCCCTGGGTCAGGAAGATTCCCGGGAGAAAGAAATGGCTACCCACTCTAATATTCTTGCCTGGAGAATTCCACGAATGGAGGAACCTGGTAGACTACAGTCCATGGGGTCACAAAGATTTGGACACGACTGTTTGACTAACACACACTGTTGCTCTGCCCTTTTTCCTTCTCCTTCTCCTTCTTCTAGTCCTTTTCTTCATCTTCCTTCTTCTTTCAAATCTTCTGTTGCAAGATTTCGTCATTGTCAATATCATCATCAAGCAAACTTTGACAGTTAAGAATATGGAGTCTGTGCACATGCACATGCCTGACTTCCAGGCCTACCTATATCTGTGATCAACGTCTCCTAACTGCCTCCCTGTTTAATTCTGTCTTTTAGTGTACTCAAAACAGGGAAATGATAGGAATTTTATGATAAAAGTAACTCATGTGATTAATTTTTGCATGTCAGAATAAAAGATGGTATCTCTAAAATGATCCACCAGATCCTGAAAAATCATCAGTCTAACTCACCCACCCCACCCCACAACGTGCAGACGTCTTTGACCACATTTTCTTCTACTTTATGCCTTGCCCACACAGCTTTTCTTTGTGGCACCTCAAACAAGCCAGGCATGATTCTACCTTAAAGCACTGGCTTAGGGCTCCTACTTGCCTGTCTACCAGATATTTGCATAACAAATTTCCTTACTTCCTTTGTCTTTGCTCAACTAATATCTTCTTAATGAGGCCAATCTTAATGACTATCCTTTTTCTCCTCCTTCACACACCCTCTTTTCTACCTTTTCTTTTAGAATCTACTACTTTGTAATATATCATTTAATTATTTATTTATTATGTCTTTTTTTTTTTTTTGGTCTTTCTCTTTACCCTTAATAATATAGATAGATTATTTAAAGTTTTCTTAGTGTAAGGCCCAATGCAGTGATTGTTGTTTAGTCTTACTCGGTGCATACATGGCACTTCTGAAGTATCTACTGGTGTTTTGGATCTTCGAAGGAGTCTTTCTAATCTATCTGGTTACAGTGAGAATATCTCCCATTGCTGTGTCTTGAAAGCCAGAGTGATCATAAGAATTATCTCATTTGTTTCCCTTCTGTTAGGGATCCCATCTTTGTGATGCTAACTGTCCAATGTCTGAAAACATCTATTTCAAATATTTTATCTGGTTTTCTAGTTGTTAGTCAGATATGGATCCATTTACTCCATTGTGAATATCAAGGGTTGCTTTTAAGTGTTGCTCAGGTAGGTCTAGAGAGCTGTGGCTTTAATTTAATCCTGCTACTAAGGTGTGATACTTCTGGAGTCTCCAGTAAAGTGTTATGATTTGTTTGAGTTTCAATGTCTGCTAGCTCTGTGTGAATTCTTGGAATTGTTCTACCACTTTCTAGTAATTGTCCTTTGCCTATTTTAATGGAGTCTTACCTTATGTATATATGTATAGCTTTGCATTCAGCCCAAAGAATCAAGCTGAACCCTGTGTTGATTTTTGAGGGTTTTTTTTGTGCATAGTTTTGTCTTCTCTGGTGCTCTGTGTTCTATAATTCCAGCCATATCATCACTAACCCAGGTTTGTGAACTCCAATTTCTGTTTAACTCAGTGAGATATCCACATTTTGTATGAGTTCCTTTGCCTTGCATCATAGTTCAGAATGTGCCTTCAGAAAGAAATCTTTAGTGATCAAAGACCTTACTTTATTTCCCCTTCTCAAGGATCAATCATGAGTTGTCTGCTGTCCACTGTCTAAAAAATATGTTTTATATTTTTTGGTCCAAAATTATAGTTGTTTGTGGTGAGAAGGTAAATTTAATACCCCATAATCCATTGTGGCTTGAAGCAGACCATGACTGTGTTTTCTTCCAGGATACATGCAAGCAAACTTAGAAAAGAGAGAGATTCTTTTTATTATTTTTTTACTTTAAAATACTGTATTTGGTTTTACCATACATTGACATGAATCCACCACAGGTGTACATGAGTTCCCAACCCTGAACCCCCTTCCCACCACCCTCCCCATATCATCTCTCTGGGTCATCCCAGTGCACCAGCCCCAAGCATCCTGTATCCTGTATCAAAACTGGACTAGCGATTCATTTCTTACATGATATTATACATGTTTCAATGCCATTCTCCCAAATCATCCCACCCTCTCCCTCTCCCACAGAGTCCAGAAGTCTGTTCTTTACATCTCTGTCTCTTTCGCTGTTTCGCATACAGGGTTATCATTACCATCTTTCTAAATTCCATATATATGTGTTAGTATACTGTATTGGTGTTTTTCTTTTTGGCTTACTTCACTCTGTATAATCGGCTCCAGTTTCATCCACCTCATTAGAATGGATTCAAATATATTCTTTTTAATGGCTGAGTCGATGGACATGAGTTTGAGTGAACTCCGGGAGTTGGTGGTGGACAGGGAGGCCTGGCGTGCTGCAGTTCATGGGGTGGCAAAGAATAGGACATGACTGAGTGACTGAACTGAACTGAATATTAGTGTATTTGTTCATTATATCAGTTAACCCAAGCACTAGTATCATAATTTAAAATTATAGCACTTAAATATAAATTTAGCTGGTAGTATACTTAGTAGTATTTATTAAATAGGCATTTCACTACTGTGATAGTCATAAGTAATTTTCGTATTGCTAAATTCAATAACATATTACACTCATTATCTTAGTTTATCTTGCATTTAATATGACAGTTTGTGGTTGGAAATTGTTATCTTGGCTCACCTGGTATTTCTCTTTGTTGGTTATCCTTGCATCTGCTTGCTCAGTTCTTCTGATCCTCCTTCATGGGTTTCTCAGCTATAAAATCCTTTATTTTATATGACTCCATCTCATATCACTACATCTTACATTTTTTTCCATATTCTCAAATCTATCTACACTCTCAAATCTCTTCTGGTATTAAAACTCCTAGTTTTCAATTCTTTTTCAGTGGATTTTATCACTGCCTCATGGGTATCTCAAACTCATCATTTGTAAAAGTGAACTCTATCTTAGCATTTCAGTTTTCTACTTCTACCAACTCTACATTCCAGTGAATGTACTACTATCCATGTAGTCCTTCAAACTGGAAACATAGGAGTTATCTTAAGTTCTTCTTTGTTGATCCATATCTGAAAACTGAAATAATTACTATTTCAGTTTTTATTGATCACTTATGCTGTACCAGTTTGTACTAAATGTTTATAATGAAATCTTCCCAACAACTCTGAAAAGTTGGTATTATTATTATCTTCATTTTATAGATGGCAAAATAAAATTTGCCCTTGGTTTTTATTACCTTTTAAATAGTTTCCTTAATTTATCTGTGTCTGCTACAATCATTCCAGTTCAGTCTGTTATCTTATGTTGCCTGACTTATTATGGCAGTTTTCTTTTAACATGTAGCCTTGTCTAGAATCTTGGCTATTTAAGTCCTCCTTTCATACTAGAGCTGGAGCATTCTATGTATATTATAAATTTGGCCTTGCCACTCCACTGCCAACCTCCTTAACAAGGGTCCTATTGCCTATTGAAGTCCAAACTTCTTAGCTTTGCATATGGTCCTTTTCATGATCTGGCTCCTATTTTTAGTCTGCCTTGAATTCTTATTGGCCTTCTTATAATTTCCTGCAGAGAGTGTGTTGTTTCACATCTCCTTGCATCTTGCTATCTCTTTCCAATAATGCCCTTCATCATTTCCTACTTTGGATTAAGTGCAACCTTTGGAATCAGACTTGCCAGGGTTTGTATTCTACTTCAGCTGTTTACTATGTGACTTTGGCAAGATATCTTATGCTCTCAGTGACTCAGTTGCCTACCTAACTGATAAAATATATACAAAGCTATTGAAGTTTTTCCTGACACAAAGAAACCACTCTATAAATGTTACTTCTTTTGCCTTTAATACTCAACAACTGTTTATGGTGTACTGGTGACATGTCAAAAACTTATCTGTGTGCTCAGGATCAGCATTGAATAAGACAGAAAAGGTTCTTCTATTTTGGGGAAGCTTGTGTTCTGTTGTAAGAGGAAAGACAATAAGTAGAAGTAAACAAACAAATAAGATATTTTTAAAAAGTGGCAAATGCTATCATACTGTGTTTATCTACTGAAGGAGTTTTGCCGATGTTTCCAATTTTTGGCAGTTATGAATTAAGCTCCTATAAATATTTCTGTACTTTTTAGTGTTTATGAATATAAGTTTTTATTTCACTTGTGTAAGTACTTGGGGGCAGCATTGCTTGTTCATATGGTTAAGTATGTGTTTAACTTCAAAAGTAACCAACTGTTTGCCAAAGAGGTTGTATCAATTTGCCTTTCCATTAGCAATTTATAAGAGTACTAGATATGCATATCCTTGTCAGCACTTACTATTGTCAGTATTTTATAATCCCAGCCATTCTAATAGATATGTAGTTGAGTATCATTGTGATTTTAGTTTGACTTGAAAATTTTTTCTTATTTTTTTTTCTTGCCATCTGTTTGTATACTTTGATGAGATGTGTATAAGAGACAGATATTATACATGTTTCAATGCCATTCTCCCAAATCATCCCACCCTCTCCCTCTCCCTTATAGTTATTCAGTATTTTTATAGTTTATCCACTTAAAATTATTATAAAATATTTATTATATGCCCTGAACTGTATAATATATCCTTGTAAGATGCTTATTTTATACATAATAGTTTGTGCCTATAATCACCTACCCTTAAATTGCCCTCCCCCTTTCTATCTTGGTACTGGTAACTAGTAGTTTCTTCTTTATATTTGTGAGTCTTTTCTGTTTTGATATATTCATTCATTTGTTTTGTTTTTTAGGTTCCACACATAAGTGATAACATGCAGTATTTGTCTTTGTCTGACTTATTTCACTAAGCCTAATACTTTCCTGTTCTGTCCATCTTGTAGTAGATGGGAAAAGTTCCTTGTTTTTGTGTCTGGGTGAATACCAGACCACCTGACCTGCCTCTTGAGAAACCTATATGCGTGTTAGGAAGCAATAGTTAGAACTGGAGATGGAACAACAGACTGGTTCCAAATAGGAAAAGGAGTATGTCAAGGCTGTATATCATCACCTTGCTTATTTAGCTTATATGCAGAGTACATCATGAGAAACGCTGGGCTGGAAGAAACACAAGCTGATATCAAGATTGCTGGGAGAAATATCAATAACCTCAGATATGCAGAAGACCCCACCCTTATAGCAGAAATTAAAGAGGAACTAAAAAGCCTCCTGATGAAGGTGAAAGTAGAGAGTGAAAAAGTTGACTTAAAGCTCAACATTCAGAAAACAAAGATCATGGCATCAGGACCCATCACTTCATGGGAAATAGATAGGGAAACAGTGGAAACAGTGGCTGACTTTATGTTTCTAGGCTCCAAAATTACTGCAGATGGTGACTGCAACCATGAAATTAAAAGATGCTTACTCCTTCGAAGAAAAGTGATGACCAACCTAGATAGCATAGTCAAAAGCAGAGACATTCCTTTGCCAACAAAGGTTCGTCTAGTCAAGGCTATAGTTTTTCCAGTGGTTATGTATGGATGTTAGAGTTGGACTGTGAAGAATGCTGAGTGCTGAAGAATTGATGCTTTTGAACTGTGGTGTTGTTTAAGACTCTTGAGGGTCCCTTGGACTGCAAGGAAATCCAACCAGTCCATCTTAAAGGAGATCAGCTCCAGGTATTCATTGGAAGGAATGATGCTAAAGCTCAAACTCCCGTACTTTGGCTACCTCATGCGAAGAGTTGACTCATTGGAAAAGACCCTGATGTTGGGAGGGATTAGGGGCAGCAGGAGAAGGGGACGACAGAGGATGAGATGGCTGGATGGCATCACCGACTTGTTGTACATGAGTTTGAGTGAACTCCGGGAATTGGTTATGGACAGGGAGGCATGGCGTGCTGTGATTTATGGGGTCGCTAAGAATCAGACACGACTGAACGACTGACCTGAACTGAACTGAATATTCCATTGTATGTATATTTCACATCTTCTTTATCCATTCATCTGTTGATGGCCACTTAGGTTGCTTCCATGTATTGACTATTGTAAATAATGCTGCAGTGAACATTGAAGTGTATATATCTTTTGAATTAGTGTTTTTTGTTTTATTCTTATATAATGAAGGACTTAGATTTCTGGATCATATGGTAATTCTTTTTTAGTTTTTTGAGCAACCTGCATACTCTTCAATAGTGGCAGCATCAATTCATAATCCCAATAACAATGTACGAGGGCTCCATTTTCTCCACATTGCCACTAACATCTGTAATTTTTGGTCTTTATGATGATAGTCATTCTGACAGATGTGAGGTGAAATCTTGCTGTGGTTTTGATCTGCATTTCCCTGATTATTAGACTGATCCCAGGTCACCCGCATTGTAGGCAGATGCTTTACTGTCTGAGCCACCAGAGAAGTCTGGTTATTAGTAATGTTGAGCATCTTTTCATGTGTCTATTAGCCTTTGGTATGTCTTCTTTGGAAAAATGTCTTTTCAGTCTTCTACCCATTTTTTTTGATTGATTATCTTTTTGACATTGAGTTGTGTGAAGTGAAGTCGCTCGGTCGTGTCTGACTCTTTGCGACCGCATGGACTGTAGCCCACCAGGCTCCTCTGTCCCTGGGATTCACCAGGCAAGAATACTGGAGTGGGTTGCCTTTTCCTTCTCCAGGGGATCTTTCCAACCCAGGGAGAGAGCCCAGGTCTCCCACACTGCAGGCAGATGCTTTAACCTCTCTTGTATATAAGTTTTTAAGTTTAATTTGGTCCCATTTATTGATTTCTGTTCTTGGTTTTTTGGCCTTAGGAGAGAGATCCAAAAAAATATTGCTATAATAAGCTGAAGTGTTCTGCCTGTGTTTTTTTCAGGAAGTTGTATGATTTCCAGTCTTATATATAGGTCTTTAATTTATTTTGTGTTTATTCTTGTATTTTGTATGAGAAAATTTTCTAAATTCATTTTCTAAGATCACACTGGCCAGTTTTCCTAGTCCCTCTTATTAAAGAGACTGTGTTTTCTTCATTGTATATTCTAGCTTCATTTGTAGTAGCTTAATTGAGAAGGAAATGGCAACCCCCTCCAGTATTCTTGCCTGGAGAACCCCATGGACAGAGAATAGGTCTCCCACACTGCAGGCAGATGCTTTAACCTCTCTTGTATATAAGTTTTTAAGTTTAATTTGGTCCCATTTATTGATTTCTGTTCTTGGTTTTTTGGCCTTAGGAGAGAGATCCAAAAAAATATTGCTATAATAAGCTGAAGTGTTCTGCCTGTGTTTTTTTCAGGAAGTTGTATGATTTCCAGTCTTATATATAGGTCTTTAATTTATTTTGTGTTTATTCTTGTATTTTGTATGAGAAAATTTTCTAAATTCATTTTCTAAGATCACACTGGCCAGTTTTCCTAGTCCCTCTTATTAAAGAGACTGTGTTTTCTTCATTGTATATTCTAGCTTCATTTGTAGTAGCTTAATTGAGAAGGAAATGGCAACCCCCTCCAGTATTCTTGCCTGGAGAACCCCATGGACAGAGAAGCCTGCTGGACCACAGCCCATGGAGTCGCAAAGAGTTGGGCACAACTGAGCAACTAACACTACTACTAATTGACCATAGAGTAAGTGAAGTTGCTCAGTCGCGTCCAACTTTTTGCAACCCCATGGGCTGTAGACTACCAGGCTTCTCCATCCATGGGATTGTCCAGGCAAGAGTTCTGGAGTGGGGTGCCATTTCCTTCTCCATGGTATCTTCCCAACCCAGGGATCAACCTGGGTCTCCTGCATTGTAGGCAGATGCTTTACCCTCTGAGCCACAAGGGAAGCCCAAATCGACCATAAGTGAATGGATTTATTTCTGGGCTCTCCGTTTTGTTCAGTTGATGTATATGTCTGTATTTGTGACAGTGCAGTACTATTTTAATCACCATAGGTTTTGTATAGTCTAAGTCAGGGAATGTGATACTTCCAGCTTTGTTCTTTATCCTTCAAATTTCTTTTGCAAACCAGGGTCTTTTGAGATTGCATATGAATTTTAGGATTAATTATTTTGGTTCTGTGAAAATTATCAATGATATTTTGATAAGGATTGCATTAAGACTGTAGATTGCTTTGGATAGAATGGACATTTTAATAACATTAATTCTTCCATTCCTTGACACAGGACATGTCTTTATTCCTTTGTATTGTCTTCAGTTTCCTTAATATTTTTAAAATAATTTTCAGAGTACAGGTCTTTCACCTCCTTGGCTAAGTTTCTTCCTAGATATCTTACTCTTTTTGATTTGATTTTAAGTGAGATTTGCTTTGTCTTTGTTATAGTTTATTGTTAGCACATAAAAAAGCAGCAGATGTCCATATATTAATTTTATTTTCTGAAAATTTACTGAAGTCATTTATTAGTTCAAATAGTTTTTCAGGTGGAAAAATTAGGGTTTTCTAAATATAGTATGGTGTCATAGGCAGATAGTGACAGTTTTACTTCTTCCCTTCTGATTTTAATGCTATTTTTTTGTTTTCTTTTCTGATTGTTGTAGCTAGGACTTCCAAAACTAAAGTGGGTATTCTTGTCTTATTTCTGATTTCACCTTTTCACATTGAATGTGATATTATCTGTGAGTTTGTCATTAATGGCCTTTAATATGATAGGATATGTTCCATGTGTACCTACTTTGGTTGGAGTTATTATCATAAAAGTTGCTGAATATTTCAAATGCTTTTTCTGCATCTATTGAGATGATCAAGTGGTTCTTAACCTTTTTGTTAATGTGGTGATTTGCAGATGTTGGACCATCCTTGCATTCCTAAAATAAACCCTGCTGATCATGGTGTAGAATCCTTTTTAAATATTGTTGAATTAAGTTTATTAATATTTTGTTGAGGATTTTTGCCTGTATATTTAATAGAGATATTATCCTATAATAATATTCATTTTTTGTGGTGCCATTGCCTGGTTTTGGTGTCAGGGTAATGGTGGTATCATAGAATGAATTTTGAAATGTTCCCTCCTTGTCAGTTTTTTGTAATAGTTTGAGGAGGTTAGATAATAGTTCTTCTTTATATGTTTGGTAAAATTCTCCTGTGAAGCTCTCCAGTCTTGGACATTTGTGTGCTGGGCATTTATGATTACAAATTCAACTTCACTTCTAGTGATTGACCTATTCAGATTGTCTATTTCTACC
>SJYC01066544.1:0-17523 GCA_006408675.1 Madoqua kirkii | reverse complement strand
CTCCAGTGGATCACATTCTGTCAGATCTCTCTGCCAACACCTGCCCATCCTGGCTCCACACACATGGCTTAGTTTAATTGAATTAGACAAGGCCGTGGTCCTAGTGTGAGCAGATTGACTAGTTTTCTGTGATTATGGTTTCAGTGTGTCTGCCCTATGATGCCCTCTTGCAACACCTATCATCTTACTTGTGTTTCTCTTACCTTGGACAAGGGGTATCTCCTCACCACCACCCCTCCTGACCTCAAGCGTGGAATCTGATATGATTATATACATTTAAATCTTTATGAATCTGCCACAGGTAACATGTGTTCCCCATCCTGACCTCCTCCTCCCTCCCTGTACCATCCCTCTGGGTCATGTCAGTGCACCAGCCCCAAGCATCCAGTGTCATGCACCGAACCTGGACTGGCAATTCGTTTCATATATGATATTATACATGTTTCAATGCCTTGAAAACTAATATTAAATCTATACCACATATAATCATTCTGATATGATTATATACATTTAAATCTTTATGAATCTGCCACAGGTAACATGTGTTCCCCATCCTGACCTCCTCCTCCCTCCCTGTACCATCCCTCTGGGTCATGTCAGTGCACCAGCCCCAAGCATCCAGTGTCATGCACCGAACCTGGACTGGCAATTCGTTTCATATATGATATTATACATGTTTCAATGCCTTGAAAACTAATATTAAATCTATACCACATATAATCATTCTGCTGCTGCTAAGTCGCTTCAATTGTGTCCAACTCTGTGCGACCCCATAGACGGCAGCCCACCAGGCTCCCCCTTCCCTGGGATTCTCCAGACAGCAACATTGGAGTGGGTTGCCATTTCCTTCTCCAATTCATGAAAGGGAAAAGTTTAAGTGAAGTCGTTCAGTCATGTTCGACCCTCTGTGACCCCATGAACTTCAGCCTTACCAGGCTCCTCCATCCAGGGGATTTTCCAGTCAAGGGTACTGGAGTGGGGTGTAATTGCCTTCTCCATACAATAATTCTAGAAAATTAAATAGTTAGAAATCTATAAAATCTGTACAAAATTTGTATGCACTTCAAAATGTTGGAAGATATCAATGATGACCTAATAAATGGAAAGATATAGTATGTTCATGTATTAGAAAATTCAACAAAATAAGATGACAACTCTTTTAAAATTGTTCTTTTAAGCTTAATACATTCCAAGATTTGACCAATTCATACCAAGACTTTTTGTAGACATACATAAAATTATTCTACAATATAGAATGGCAAAGTAAAAATTAGCTAAAACATTCTTTTAAGAGAATGAAGTAGGAGGAATGACTC
Organism: Madoqua kirkii; assembly: GCA_006408675.1. NCBI lineage: Eukaryota > Metazoa > Chordata > Mammalia > Artiodactyla > Bovidae > Madoqua > Madoqua kirkii. Next base: position 16,207 of record SJYC01066544.1, on the reverse strand, counting down.
TACCCCACATCAAAGCTTTTTATACAGTAACAGTAATCATGATTGTGTAATATTGTCAGAGAGACAGATTAATGGGACAAAATACACAATTGAGGAATAGACATACATAAATATGCCCAACTAACTTTTAACAAAATTGCAAAAGTAATTAAATGGAGGACAGATTGCTGTGATGATTGATTTTATATGTTAAGTTGGCTAGGCTATGGTGCCCAGTTGTTAGGCCAAAGACAAACTTCCACTAATGAGGAACTATCAGAAAGAAAAATTAATAACAAGCAATCTCATTTATAGTTGCATCAAAAAGGATAAAATACCTAGGAGTAAATTTTAACTAAAGAGGTGATACACCTGTTCACTGAAAGGTATAAAGCATTTGAAAGAAAGTTAAAGAGGATAAGAATAAATGGAAAGATATTTTGTGCTTGTGAGTTGGAAAAATTAGCATTGTTATGAAGTGTCCATACTAATGAAGCAATATACAGATTTAATGAACTCTCCATCAAATTCCAATGGCATTTTTCACAGAATTAGAATAAGCAATCCTAAAATTTGTATAGAACCATGTAAGACCCAACTAGCCAAAGCAGTTTTGAGAGAGAATAACAAAGCTAGAGGCATCATGCTCCCTGATTTCAAAATGTATTACAAAGCTATTGTACTTGAAATAGTATGGAATTGGCATAAAAACAGACAGTAGATCAATCAACAGAATCAGAGCCCACAAATAAACCCATAGCTATAAGTTTAATTGATTTATGATGATGAAACCTAGAATATACAATGGGAAAAAGGATAATTTCAATAAATCTTGTTGGGAAAACTGGACAGTCACATATGAGAAAATGAAACTGGACAGTTCCCTTAAACTGTATACAAGAAACCAATTCAAAAAGGGTTAAAGAGTTGAATGGAAGCCTTGAAACTATAACACTCCTAGAAGAAAACATAGAGGTAAATTCCTAGAGATAAGTGTTGATAGTAATTTTTTTGAATCTGACACCTAAAGAATATGCAACAAAATAAACAAGTGGGACTTTATTTAAAAAAAAAAAAGATTCTGCATAGTACATGAAGCCATCAACAAACAAAATGAAAAGGCAATGTATGGAATGGGAGAAAATATTAATATGTCACATGCCTGCTAAGGGGCTAATATAAAAAAATATGTATATGCAATCTCATCCACTTCAATAGCAATAAAACCAAACAGTCTAATTAAAAAATGGCCAGAGAGTCAGAGTAGACATTTTCCCAAAGAAGACGTACAAATGGCTAATAAGCACATTAAAACGTGCTTGACATCACTAATTATCAGAGAAATGAAAATCAAACTTCAATGAGATATCACCTGTTAGAATAACTTTTATGAAAAAGGCAGGTGGTCACAAAGAATTGGACATGACTTAATGACTGAACAACCACAACAATAAGAGCTGGGAAAGACATGAGAAAGACATGGAGTAAAGGGAACTTTGTTCACTACTTTGGGGGACATAAATTGGTAAAAATAAAGCTAGTATGTGATCTAGCAATTCCATTTCTAAATATATATCCAAAGGAAATAAAATAAGTTATGTTAAAAAGAAATCTGCATTGCAGTGCTCATTGCACAATTATTTACAGTAGCCAAGATATGGAAACAACCACATGTCCACTAATAGATGAATAGATAAAGAAAATCTGGTATATAGATATACTGTGTTTTATTGGGCTTCACTCTATCATGCTTTGCAACTACTGTGTTCCTTTGCAAATCAGAGGTTTGTGGGACTTTGTTTCAAGCAAGTCTGTCAGTACTATTTTTCCAATAACATTTGCTTACTTTACGTCTCTGAGTTACATTTTCATAACTTTCACAATATTTCAAAATTTTTATTATTATTATATTTGTTATGGTGATGTATGGTTAGTGATCTTTGACATTAATGTTGTAATTGCTTGAAGGGTGACACCTTGAAGGATCACACCTGTATAAGATGGTAAACTAAGTGTTGTGTGTGTTCTGACTGCTATACCAACCTGCCATTTCCCCATTTTTGTTTTCTTCTCAGGCCTTCCTATTCCTGAAACACGAAAGTCATAACTTTCACAATATTTCAAAATTTTTATTATTATTATATTTGTTATGGTGATGTATGGTTAGTGATCTTTGACATTAATGTTGTAATTGCTTGAAGGGTGACACCTTGAAGGATCACACCTGTATAAGATGATAAACTAAGTGTTGTGTGTGTTCTGACTGCTATACCAACCTGCCATTTCCCCATTTTTGTTTTCTTCTCAGGCCTTCCTATTCCCTGAAACACGAAAGTTTGAAGTTAGGTCAGTTAATAGTCCTGTAACAACATTTAAGTGTTTAAGTGAAAGGGAAATTCTCAGGTCTCTCACTTTAAAAGATAGAAAAAATTAAATTTAGTGAGAATGGCATGTCAAAAACTGAGGTAGGTTGAAAGTCAGGACTATTGTGCCCAACGGTTAACCAAATTTTGAATACAATTGAGAAGTTCTTGAAGGAAATTAAAAGTGATTCTCCAGTGAACACATAAACACATAATGTAAAAGTACAAGCTGAACCAGCAAGTGCTCATATAGAAATCTGACACAAGTTATCCAGGAGATCTAACTAAGATAATTAAACACTACACTAAACAACAGATTATTAGCACAGATTAACAGTTTTATATTGGAAAAAGATGCCATCTAGGAGTTTCATAACTAGAGAGGAAAAATCAAATCCTAGCTTCAAAGCTTCAAATGACAGACTGACTGACTGACACTCTTGTTAGGGGCTAATACAGCTGGTGACCTTAAACTGAAGCCAGTTCCATATCATTCCAGAACGCCTAGGGCCTTTAAGAATTATGCTAAATCTACTCTGACTGTGTCTTATACTAAATGGAACAATAAAGCCTGGATGAAAGCACATCTGTCTGCACCTTGGTTTTCTGTATATATATTTTCTGTATATTTCTGTATATTTTAAGCCCACTGTGAGACCTAGTGCCCAGACAAAAAGATCTTTTCAAAATATTATTGCTAACTGACAGTGCACCTGGTTACCCAAGAACTCATAAGAAGATATACAATTAGATTAATGTTGTTTTCATGCCTGCTAACACAACATTGAACAGATAATTGGATTAAAGATTCACTGAGCATGGCCTCATTCATCTAAACAAGACCCAGTTTCCCCCACAGTCAGCCTCTCCCGTCAGGAAGCTTCCATGAGCCTTTTATCCTTATCATTCGGAGGAGGACAGAATTAAAACTACAATTATAGAAAACTAATCAAACTGATCATATGGACCACAGCCTTGTCTAACTCAATGAAACTATGAGCCATGGCATGTAGGGCCACCCAAGACAAATGGGTCATGATGGAGAGTTCTGACAAAATGTGGTCCAGTGGAGAAGGGAATGGCAAATCATTTCAATATTCTTGCCTTGAGAACCCCATGAATAGTATGAAAAGGCAAAAAGATATACCACTAAAAGATGAACTCCCCAGGCTGGTAGGTGCTCAGTATGCTACTGGAGAGGAGTGGAGATATAACTCCGGACAGAATGAAGAGATGGAACCAAAGTGAAACAGCGCCCAGCTGTGGATGTGGCTAGTGATGGAAGTAAAGTCTGATGTTATAAAGAGCTATATTGCATAGGAACCTGGAATGTTAGGTACACAAATCAAGGAAAATTAGAAGTGGTCAAGCAGGAGATGGCAAAAGTGAACATCGACATTTTAGGAATCAGTGAACTAAAATGGACCAGAAAGGGCAAATTTAATTCAGATGACCATGATATCTACTACTGTGGGCAAGAATCCTTAGAAGAAATGGAGTAGCCCTCATAGTCAACAGAAGAGTCCGAAATGCAGTACTAGGGTGCAATCTCAAAAATTACAGAATGATCTCTATTTGCTTCCAAGGCAAACCATTCAATATTATAGTAATTCAAGTATATGCCCCAACCACTAATGCTGAAGAAGCTGAAGTTGAATGGTTCTATGAAGACCTAAAAGACCTTCTAACTAACACCCAAAAAAGATGCCCTTTTCATCTTACGGGACTGGAATGCAAAAGTAGAAAGTCAAGAAACACCTGGAAAAACAGGCAGGTGTGGCCTTGAGGTACAAAACAAAGCAGGTCAAAGGCTAACAGAGCTTTATCACGAAAACCCACTGGTCATAGCAAACACCCTCTTCCAACATGCAAGAGAAGACTCTACACATGGACATCATCAAATGGTCAATACAGAAATCAGATTGATTATATTCTTTACAGCCAGAGATATACCTATTTGAATGTAGAGTTCCAGTACATAGCAAGACGAGATAAGAAAGCCTTTCTCAATAATCACTGCAAAGAAATAGAGGAAAACAATAGAATGAGAAAGTCTAGAAATCTCGTTAAGAAACTTAAAGACACCAAGGGAACGTTTCAGGCAAAGGTGGGCACAAAAAAGGACAAGAATGGTATGGACCTAACAGAAACAGAAGATATTAAGAAGAGGTGGCAAGAATACACAGAAGAACTGTAAAAACAAAACAAAACAAAACAAAACAAAACAACCTTCATTTCCCAGATAATCACTAGGATGTGATCATCACTTAGAGCCAACATCCTGGAATGCGAAGTCAAGTGGGCCTTAGGAAGCATCACTGTGAACAAAACTAGTGGAGGTGATGTAATTCCAGTTGAGCTATTTCAAATCCTGAAAGATGATGCTGTGAAAATGCTGCACTCAATATGCCAGCAATATTGGAAACTTCAGCAGTGGCCACAGGACTGGAGAATGTCAGTCTTTATTCCAATCGCAAAGAAAGGCAATATCAAAGAATGTGCAAACTACTGCACAATTGGACTCATTTCAAATGCTAGTAAAGTAATGCTCAAAATCCTCCAAGCCAGGCTTCAGCAGTATGTGAACTGTGAACTTGCATATGTTCAAGCTGGATTTGTAAAAGGCAGAGGAACCAGAGATCAAATTGCCAATATCCGTTGGATCATGGGAAAAGCAAGAGAGTTAAACATCTGTTATTCATCTATTTCTGCTTTATTGACTATGTCAAAGCCTTTGACTGTGTGGACCACAACAAACTGTGGCAATGTTTAAAGAGATGGGACTATCAGACCACCTGACCTGCCTCTTAAGAAATCTGTATGCAGGTCAGGAAGCAACAGTAAGAACTGGTCGTGGAACAACAAAGTGGTTCCAAATAGGGAAAGGAGTATGTCAGGGCTGTATATTGTCACCCTGCTTACTTAACTTCTATACAGAATACATCAAGAGAAGCCCTTGGCAGGATAAAGCACATGGTGGATTCAAGATTGTCAGGAGACATATCAATAACCTCAGATATACAGATGATACCACCCTTATGGTAGAAAGTGAAGAAGAACTAAAGAGTCTCTTGAGTGAAAGAGAAGAGTAAAAAAGTTGGCTTAAAGCTCAACATTCAGAAAATGAAGATCGTGGCATCTGGCCCCATCATTTCATGGCAAATAGATGGGAAAACAGTGGTAATAGTGAGAAACTTTATTTTGAGGGACTCCAAAATCAGTGCAGATGGTGACTGCAGCCATGAAATTAAAAGACGTTTGCTCCTTGGACGAAAATTTATGACCAACCTAGACAGCATATCAAAAAGCAGAGATATTACTTTGCCAACAAAGGTCTGTCTAGTCAAAGCTATGATTTTTCCAGTAGTCATGTTTGGATGTGAGAGTTGGATTATAAAGAAAATTGAGCACTGAAAAAGTCATGCTTTTAAACTGTGGTGTTTGAGAAGACTTTGAGAGTCTCTTGGACTGCAAGGAGATCCAACCAGTCAATCTTAAAGAAAATCAGTCCTGAATATTCATTGGAAGGACTGATGCTGAAGCTGAAACTCCAACTCTGTCCATGTGATGTGAAGAACTGACTCATTAGAAAAGACCCTGATGCTGGGAAATTTTGAAGGCAGGAAAAGGGGACGACAGAGGCTGAGATGGTTGGATGGCATCACCGACTCAATGGACAGGAGGCTGAGTAAACTCTTGGAGTTTGCGATGGACAGAGAGGCCTGGCATGCTGCAGTCCATGGGGTCGTAAAGAGTCAGACATGACTCAGCAAGTGAACTTAACTGAACTATACAGTCAGCGAAAACAAGATAGGGAGCTGACTGTGGCTCAGATTATGAGCTCCTTATTGCAAAATTCAGACTTAAATTGAAGCGAGTCAGGAAAACCACTAAGCCATTCAGGTACGACCTCAATCAAATCCCTTAAGATTATACAGTGGAAGTGACAAATAGTTTCAAGGAATTATATCTGATAGAGTGCCTGAATAAGTATGGACAGAGGTTCATGATATTTTACAGGGGCAAAATCAATACCATCACCAAGGAAAAGAAATGCAAAAAGGCAGAATGGTTGCCTGAGGGGGGCTTACAAGTAGCTGATGTAAGATGAGAGCTAAAGGCAAAGGAGAAAAGGAAAGATATACCCATTTGAATGCAGAGTACTAAAGAATAGTGCTGAGAGATAAGAAAGCCTTCCTCAGTGGTCACTGCAGAGAAATAGAGGAAAACAATAAAATGGGAAAGACTAGAGATTTTTTTTTTCAAGAAAAATTAGAGATACAGAGGGAACATTTCATACAAAGATAGGCACAATAAAGGACAGAAATGGTATAGACCCAAAAGAAGCAGAAGATATTAAGAAGAGAAGGCAAGAATACACAGAACTGTACAAAATAATCTTCATGATCCAATAACCACAATAACCCATCAGTTCATGGGAAATAGATGGGGAAACAGTGGAAACTGTGTCAGACGTTATCTTTTTGGGCTGCAAAATCATTGCAGATGATGACTGCAGCCATGAAATTAAAAGACAGTTACTCCTTGGAAGAAAAGTTATGACTAACCTAGATAGCATATTGAAATACAGAGACATTATCTTGCCAACAAAAGTCCATCTAGTCAAGGCTATAGTTTTTCCAGTAGTCATGTATGGATGTGAGAGTTGGACTGTGAAGAAAGCTGAGTGCCAAAGAACTGATGCTTTTAAAGTGTGTTGGAGAAGACTCTTGAGAGTCCCTTGGACTGTAAGGAGATCCAACTAGTCCATTCTGAAGGAGATCAGCCCTGGGATTTCTTTGGAAGGAATGATGCTAAAGCTTAAACTCCAGTACTTTGGCCACCTCATGCGAAGAGTTGGCTCATTGGAAAAGACTCTGATGCTGGGAGGGATTGGGGGGCAGGAGGAGAAGGGGACGACAGAGGATGAGATGGCTGGATGGCATCACTGACTCGATAGATATCAGTCTGAGTGAACTCTGGGAGTTGGTGATGGGAAGGCCTGGTGTGTTGCGATTCATAGGGTCACAAAGACTCGAACATGACTGAGTGACTGAACTAAACTGAACTGAACTGAAGAAGCAACAGTTAGAACTGGTCATGGAACAACAAACTGATTTGAAATTATAAAGTAGTGTGTCAAGCCTGTATATTGCCAACCTGCTTATTTAACTTATATGCAGAGTACATCATGCAAAATACCTGAGGTGGATGAAACACAAGCTGAATCAAGATTCCCAGGAGAAATATCAATAAGCTTGGATACACAGATAACACCACCCTCATGGCAGAAACTGAAGTGGAACTGAAGAGTCTCCTGATGAAACTGAAAGAGTAGAGTGAAAAAGCTTTCTTAAAACTCAACATTCAAATAGCAAAGATCATGTCATCTTGTCTCATAATTTTAGGGCAAATACACAGGGACATGATGGAAACAGTGACAAAGTTTATTTTCTTGGTCTTCAAGATCACTGCAGATGGTGACTGCAGTCATGAAATTAAAAGATGCTTGCTTCTTGGAAAAAAAGGTATGAGAAACCTAAAGAGCATATTAAAAAGTAGAGACATTACTTTGCCAACAAATTTCCATCTACTCAGAGCTATCATTTTTTTAATAGTCATGTTTGGATGTGAGAGTTGCACTATAAAGAAAGCTGAGCACTGAAGAATTGATGCTTTTGAACTTTGGTTTGGTGAAGACTCTTTAGAGTCCCTTGAACTACAAGGAGAGCCAACCAGTCTATCCTACAGGAAATCAGTCCTGAATATTCATTGGAAGAACTGATGCTGAAGCTGAAGCTCCAGTACTTTGGCCATGTGATGCGAAGAACTGACTCATTTCAAAATAACCCTGATGCTGGGAAAGATTGAAGGAAGGAGCAGAAGGGGATGATAGCAGATGAGATGGTTGGGTGGCATCACTGACTTGATGGACATGAGTTTAAGCAACTATCGGGCATTAGTGGTGGATAGGGAAGCCTGGCGTGCTGTAGTACATGGGGTCACAAAAGTCGGACATGACTGATTGCCTGAACTGAACACAACATTCATTGTTCAGACCATGGAGCAAGGAGTAATTTTGCCTTTAAATATTAGTATTTAAAAAATGAATGCCATATAAAGTCTAGCTTCCATAGATTGTGATTACTCTGATGGACCTGGGTAAAATCAATTGAAAACCTTCTGAAAAGAATTCAGCATTCTTGATGCCTTTAAGAATATTCCTGCTTCAAAGGAAGAAGTGAAAATACAAAAATTAACAGAAGTTCAGAAGAAGTTTATTCCAGCTCTCATAAATGAGTTTGAGAGGTTTAAGACTTTAGTTGGTAAGTATTGAAATACAGAGACATTATCTTGCCAACAAAAGTCCATCTAGTCAAGGCTATAGTTTTTCCAGTAGTCATGTATGGATGTGAGAGTTGGACTGTGAAGAAAGCTGAGTGCCAAAGAACTGATGCTTTTAAAGTGTGTTGGAGAAGACTCTTGAGAGTCCCTTGGACTGTAAGGAGATCCAACTAGTCCATTCTGAAGGAGATCAGCCCTGGGATTTCTTTGGAAGGAATGATGCTAAAGCTTAAACTCCAGTACTTTGGCCACCTCATGCGAAGAGTTGGCTCATTGGAAAAGACTCTGATGCTGGGAGGGATTGGGGGGCAGGAGGAGAAGGGGACGACAGAGGATGAGATGGCTGGATGGCATCACTGACTCGATAGATATCAGTCTGAGTGAACTCTGGGAGTTGATGATGGGAAGGCCTGGTGTGTTGCGATTCATAGGGTCACAAAGACTCGAACATGACTGAGTGACTGAACTAAACTGAACTGAACTGAAGAAGCAACAGTTAGAACTGGTCATGGAACAACAAACTGATTTGAAATTATAAAGTAGTGTGTCAAGCCTGTATATTGCCAACCTGCTTATTTAACTTATATGCAGAGTACATCATGCAAAATACCTGAGGTGGATGAAACACAAGCTGAATCAAGATTCCCAGGAGAAATATCAATAAGCTCGGATACACAGATAACACCACCCTCATGGCAGAAAGTGAAGTGGAACTGAAGAGTCTCCTGATGAAACTGAAAGAGTAGAGTGAAAAAGCTTTCTTAAAACTCAACATTCAAATAGCAAAGATCATGTCATCTTGTCTCATAATTTTAGGGCAAATACACAGGGACATGATGGAAACAGTGACAAAGTTTATTTTCTTGGTCTTCAAGATCACTGCAGATGGTGACTGCAGTCATGAAATTAAAAGATGCTTGCTTCTTGGAAAAAAAGGTATGAGAAACCTAAAGAGCATATTAAAAAGTAGAGACATTACTTTGCCAACAAATTTCCATCTACTCAGAGCTATCATTTTTTTAATAGTCATGTTTGGATGTGAGAGTTGCACTATAAAGAAAGCTGAGCACTGAAGAATTGATGCTTTTGAACTTTGGTTTGGTGAAGACTCTTTAGAGTCCCTTGAACTACAAGGAGATCCAACCAGTCTATCCTACAGGAAATCAGTCCTGAATATTCATTGGAAGAACTGATGCTGAAGCTGAAGCTCCAGTACTTTGGCCATGTGATGCGAAGAACTGACTCATTTCAAAATAACCCTGATGCTGGGAAAGATTGAAGGAAGGAGCAGAAGGGGATGATAGCAGATGAGATGGTTGGGTGGCATCACTGACTTGATGGACATGAGTTTAAGCAACTATCGGGCATTAGTGGTGGATAGGGAAGCCTGGCGTGCTGTAGTACATGGGGTCACAAAAGTCGGACATGACTGATTGCCTGAACTGAACACAACATTCATTGTTCAGACCATGGAGCAAGGAGTAATTTTGCCTTTAAATATTAGTATTTAAAAAATGAATGCCATATAAAGTCTAGCTTCCATAGATTGTGATTACTCTGATGGACCTGGGTAAAATCAATTGAAAACCTTCTGAAAAGAATTCAGCATTCTTGATGCCTTTAAGAATATTCCTGCTTCAAAGGAAGAAGTGAAAATACAAAAATTAACAGAAGTTCAGAAGAAGTTTATTCCAGCTCTCATAAATGAGTTTGAGAGGTTTAAGACTTTAGTTGGTAAGTAACTGCAACTTTGGTGGAAATATCAGACAACTAGAATTAAAAGTGGAACACTCTAGAACATTTAGGAGCTTAGGAGGAGAGAGCAAGAAACACTGAGGCTAGAGCCATGGATATGTTCCTAGCAGTACTATTCACAATAACAAGACATGGAAATAACTTAAATGTGCATCAACTGGTAAATGGATAAAGAAAATGTGGCACCTTTGTATAATGGAATAGTACTCAAGCATAAAAAATAATCATGCATCATTAAGATGGCAGAGTAGGATGTGCAGTCCTCTGCTCTGGTGAGAACACCAAAATCCCAAGTAGCTATTGAATAGCCATCAAAAGGACGATGTTGGAACCTACCGAAAAAGATACCCTACATCCAAAGACAAAGGAGAGGTCACAATAAGATGGTAGGATGGACACAGTCATGATTAAATCAAGTAAAACAAGAGCTTGCACAAGCCTCTTATCCTCAATCATCAGAGGGCAGAGAGAACCATGAACTACAATCCCACAGCCTCCAAAATGAAAACCAAAATCACAGAAAGCTAACCATAATGATGTTATGGATCACATTCTTGGGTAACTCAGTGTAGCTATGAGCCATGCCATGCAGGGTCAGCCAAGACAGAAGGGTCATTGCAGAGAGTTCTGACAAAACATGATGCGTTGGAGAATGGGATGGCAAACTGCTTCAGTATTCTTGCCTTAAGAATCCAATGAACAGTATAAAAAGACAGAAAGATATGACACTGAAAGATGAGCCCCCAATATCAGTCAGTGTACAATATGCTACTGGAGAAAAGAAATGGATCCAGAAAAAATGAAGATTCTTGGCCAAAGCAGAAATGATACTCAGTTCTGGAAATGCCTGGTGGTGAAAGTAACCTATGGTGCTGTAAATAATAATATTGCATACGGATCTGGAAGGTTAGGTCCATGAATCAAGGTAAATTAGATGTGGTCAAGGAGGAGATGGTGTGAGTGAACATTAACATTTTAGGAATAAGTGAACTAAAATGGATGGGAATGAGCAAATTCAATTCAGATGACCATTAAATCTACCCCTGTGAGCAAGAATTCCTTAAAGAAATGGAATAGCCCTCAAAGTCAATAAAACAGTCCAGGGTACAGTAATTGAGTGCAGTCTCAAAAACAACAGAATGATCTCATTTGTTTCCAAGGCAAGCCATTCAACATCACAGTAATCCAAGTCTATAACTCAACCACTAATGCCAAAGAAGCTGAAATTGAAAGGTTTTATGAAGACCTATAAGATCTAGAAAACACCAAAAAATAACTCATGTCCTTTTCATCATATGTTATTGGAATGCAAAAGTAGAAAGTCAAGAGATACGTGTAGTAACAGACAAATTTAGCATTGGAGTACAAAATGAAACAGGACAAAGGCTAACAATTTTTCCAAGAGAACACACTGGTCATAGCAAACGCTGTTTTCCAAAATCACAAGAGACGACTGTACATATGGACATCACTAGAGGTCAATACTGAAATCAGATTGATTTTATTTGCAGCCTAAGATTGAGAAGCTTTATACAGTCAGCACAACAAGACTGGGAGCTGACTGTGGCTCAGATCATGAGCTCTTTATTTCAAAGCTCAGGCTTAAATTGAAGAAAGTAGGGAAAACCACTAGTCCATTCAGGTATGACCTAAGTTAGATCCCTTATGATTAGACAATGGAGGTGATGAATTGATTCAAGTGATGAGATCTGGTAGACAGAGTGCCTGGAGAACTATCAATGGAGGTTTGTAACATTGTAAAGGAGGTGGTGACTAAAACCATCCCCAAGAAAAAGAAGTGCAAGAATGCAAAGTAGTTGTCTGAGGAAGCCTTACAAATAGCTAAGAAAAGAAGAGAAGCAAAAGGCAAGGGAGAAAGAGAAAATTATACTCAACTCAATGTAGAGTTCTGGAGAATATGAGACATAAGAAAGCCTTCTTATGTGAACAAATAGATGAAAAGAATAGAAAGGGAAAGACTAGAGATCTCTTCAAGAAATTTGGAGATATCAAGGGAAATATGCAAAGATGAGCACAATAAACAACAGAAGCAGAAGAGATTAAGAAAAGGTGGCAAGAATATATAGAAGAACTGTGCAAAAAGGATTTTAATGACCCAGATAACCACAATGGTGTGATCACTCACCTACAGCCAGACATCCTGGAGTGTGAAGTCAAGTGGGCTGTAGTAAACATTACTGTGAACAAAGCTACCGGAGGTGATGGAATTCCTGATAAACTATTTCAAATCCTAAAAGATGATGTTAAAGTGTTGCACCCAATATGCCAGCAAATTTGGAAAACTCAGAAGTGGCCACAGGACAGGAAACATTCTGTTTTCATTCAAATCCCAAAGAAGGCAATACTGATGTATGTGCAAAGTGACATTCAATTGTGCTCATTTCACATGCTAGCACCATCCTTCAAGCTAGGCTTCAGCACTATGTGTACCGAGAACTTTCATATATACTAGCTGGATTTAGAAAAGGCAGAAGAACCAGAGATCACATTTCCAACACCTGTTGGATTACAGAAAAGTAAGGGAATACCAGGAAAAAACATCTACTTCTGCTTCATTGACTACATGAAAGCCTTTGACTGTGTGCATCACAAGAAAATGTGGAAAATTTTTGAAGAGACAGCAATACCAAACTACCTTATCTGTTTCCTCAGAAATCTGTATGCAGGACAAGCAGCAACAGTTGGAACTGCACATGCAACAATGTACTTTTTCAAATTCAGAAAGGAGTACTTTAAGGGCTCACCTGATAGCTCAACTGGTAAAGAATCCTCCTGCAATGGAGACCCTGGTTCGATTCCTGAGTTTGTAATATTCTCTGGAGAAGAGATAGGCTACCCACTCCAATATTTTTGAGTTTCCCTGGTGCTCAAAATGTAAAGGATCTGCCTGCAATGCAGGAGACCTGGTTTTGATCCCTGGATTGGGAAGATATGCTGGAGAAAAGCATGGCAACCCATTCCAGTATTCTTGTCTGGAGAATTCCTGTGGACAGAGTTGCCTGGCAGGCTACAGTCCAGGTGGTTGCAAAGAGTTGGACATGACTGAGCGACTAAGCACACAGCACTTCACGGTTGTATATTGTCACCCTGATTATTTAAATTATATGCAAAGTACATTATGTGAAATGCCTTGCTGTGTGACTCAACTGGGATCAAGATTGCTGGGAGAAATATCAACAATATAGATATGCAGATGATACCACTCTAATGGCAGAAAGCAAGAAGGAACTAAAGAGCCTCTTGATAAAGTTGAAAGAGGATAATGAAAAAGCTGGCTTAAAACTCAACATTCAAGAAACTAAGATCATGGCCTCTGGTCACATCACTTCATGGCAAATACATGGGGAAAAAGTGGAAACAGTGATAGATTTTATTTTCTTTGCCTCCAGAATCACTGCAGATGTTGAATGCAGCCAGAAAATTAAAAGACCCTTGCTTGCTTCTTGGAAGGAAAGCTATGCAAGAAAGCTATGACAAACCTAGACAGCACTAGACATCATTTTACCAAAAATATCCCCATAGTTTAAGCTATAGTTTTTCCAATAATCATGTACAGATGTGACAGTTGGACCATAAAGAAGGCTGATCACCATAGAATTGATGCTTTTTAAAAAAAAATTATTATTATTTTCTTACTTTACAGTTTTGTATTGATTTTGCCATACATTGACATGAATCCAACATGGGTATACATGTGATCCTCATCCTGAACCCCCTTCCCACCTCCCTCCCCATCCCATCCCTCTGGGTCATCCCAGTGGACCAACCTGGAACACCCTGTTCATCGAACCTGGACTGGCGATTTATTTCACATGTGATAATTTACATGTTTCAATGCCATTCTCCCATATCATCCCACCTCACCCTCTCCCACAGAGTCCAAAAGACTATTGTATACATCTGTGTCTCTTTTGCTGTCTTACATAAAGGGTTATAATTACCATCTTTGTAAATTCCATATATATGCATTAGTATACTGTATTGGTGTTTTATTTTTCTGGCTTACTTGACTGTATAATAGGCTCCAGTTTTATCTGCCTCAGAACTGATTCAAATGTATACTTTTTAATGGCTGAGTAATATTCCATTGTGTATATGTACCACAACTTTCTTATCCATTCATCTGCTGATGGACAGATTGCTTCCATGTCCTTGCTATTGTGCTGGTTAATACTCTCGAGAGTCCCTTGGACAATAAGGAGATTCAAGTCAGTCAATCCTAATGGTAAGTGAAAGTGAAAGTTGCTCAGTTCAGTCTGACTCTTTGCAACCCCATGAACTATATACACTCCATGGAACTCTCTAGGCTTGAATACTAGAGTTGGTAGCCATTCCCTTCTCCAGGGGATCTTCCCAAACCAGGAATCAAACCTTCTTGCACATTGCAGGCAGATTCTGTACCAAGCTGAGCCACAAGGGAAGCCCAAGAATACTGGAGTTGGTAGCATATCCCTTCACCAGTGGATCTTTCCAACATAGGAATTGAACGAGAATATCCTGCATTTCAGGGAGATTCTTTACCAACTGAGCTATCAGGGACGCCCATTCTAATGGAAATTTATCCTGAATATTCATTGGAAGAACTGATGCTGAAGCTCTAATCCTTTGGCCACTTGATGTGAAGAGCTGGCTCTTTGGAAAAGATGCTGATTCTGAGATAGATTGAAGGCAAGAGGAGAAGGCAATGGAGGCAACAGAGGTTGAGATGGTTTGAAGGCATCAATGACTCAATGGATATGAGTTTTAGCAAACTCTGAAAGATAGTGAAGGACAGAGAAGCCTGGTGTGCTGTAGTTCATGGGATCAGATAATCAGACATTACTTAGCCACTGAACAACAACAGCATAAAAAGAATGAAATAATACCATTTGCATCAACAATGATGGACCTAGAGATTATCATACTGTGTGAAATAAATCAGAGAGAGAAATATAGGTATCACATTATATCACTCATATGTGGAATATAATTTTCAAAATGACAAATATAATTTTCAAATGAACTTATTTATAAAACATAAGCTGGCTTCAGTTCAGTTCAGTCACTCAGTTGTGTCCAACTCTTTGTGCCCCCATGAATCGCAGCACGCCAGGCCTCCCTGTTCATCATCATCTCCCGGAATTCACTCAGACTCATGTCCATCGAGACCGAGATGCCATCTAGCCATTTCATCCTTGGTTGCCCCCTTCTCCTCATGCCCCCAATCCTTCCCAGCATCAGAGTCTTTTCTAATGAGTCAACTATTCTCATCAGGTGGCCAAAGTACCGGAGTTTCAGCCTTAGCATCATTCCTTCCAAAGAAATCCCAGGGCTGAACTCCTTCAGAATGGACTGGTTGGATCTCCTTGCAGTCCAAGGGACTCTCAAGAGTCTTCTCCAACACTACATTCAAAAGCATCAATTATTCGGCGCTCAGCCTTCTTCACAATCCAACTCTCACATCCGTACATGACCACAGAAAAAACCATAGCCTTGACTAGATGGACCTTAGTCGGCAAAGTAACGTCTCTGCTTTTGAATATACCATCTAGGTTGGTCATAACTTTTCTTCCCAGGAGTAAGCATCTTTTAATTTCATGGCTGCAGTCACCATCTGCAATGATTTGGAGCCCCCCAAAATAAAGTCCAAACAGTTTCCACTGTTTCACCATCTATTTCCCATGAAGTGATGGGACCGGATGCCATGATCTTCGTTTTCTGAATGTTGAGCTTTAAGCCAAGTTTTTCACTCTCCTCTTTCACTT
>SJYC01066542.1:0-11027 GCA_006408675.1 Madoqua kirkii | reverse complement strand
CCCCCCATAGGTGAGAGTACAGGACAGACTCTGGTTTGGGGGTTAGATGCTCAAGAGCAGGGAAATTTTCTGAGACTTGGTCATGCCTTTGCGCATACCGAAGCCCCCTTCCTCATGACCTTTGCCATGGGCAGAGTTCCTCACGCTGGCCCCCAACAGAAGTGGTGACATATTTAATTTTGGAGGGACTCCAAAATCACTGTGGATGGTGGCTGCCGCCACAAAATTAAAAGGTACTTGCTCCTTCAAAGAACAATTATGACAAACCTAGACAATATATTAAAAAACAGAGAAATCACTTTGCCGACAAAGGTATATATAATCTAAGCAATGGTTTTTCCAGTAGTCATGTATGCTTGTGAGTTGGACCACAAAGAAGCTTGAACACCAAAGAACAATGCTCTTGAAGTACAGTGTTGGAGAAGAGTCCCTTGGACAGCAAGGTGATCAAACCAGGCAGTCCTAAAGGAAATCAGTCCTGAGTATTCATTGGAAGGTCTGATGCTGAAGCTCAATCCTTTGGCTACCTGATAAGAAGAGCCCACTCACTGAAAAAGACCCTAATGCTAGGAAAGATTGAGGGCAAGAGGAGAAGGGGATGACAGGGAATCAGGTGGTTGGATGGTAGCACTTAGTGACTAAACAACAGCAACAAATATACTCTCTGTACCTTTTCATCATAAATGGATGTTGCTACGCCTGTGGTTCACTCCAGTCAGGTATATTGTCTTTAATGTTCCCAGAGCACGTTATGTGTGTTATATCTCAGATCGTTTGTATTTTTTGTTTCCTTTTATTGGAAAGCTTTTAACCAAGATAACCTAATGGCAAATTCTCTCATATCCTTTAGGCATTTACTCAAATACCATTTTCTTAGTGCAGCCTAACTGACTGCCTTATGTAAAATTGTAGTCTTCCTCAAGTTTCCCTGTCTTCTGTTGCTTCATTTTTTCTTCACAGTTTTTACAACCATCTAATATACTTTGTATTTTGTATGTTTATTTTACTTTCTGTCTCTTTCCTCTAGAGTGTAAGTTCTATGAAAGTTGGAACTTTTGTTTCATTCATCGTTGAACAATTGTTTTCCATTAAAGTACATGTCACATAGTGTATGTTTAGTATATGTTTGTTGAATGAGTGAATGCTTGAAGATGAGCCTCTGAGGACTGTATGTCTAGTGTGATAGAAAAGAGCTGTGGATACCCCACACTGTTCTATTATACAATGTAACCCTTTTAAAATTAACTTTTACTAGAGTAAATTGCTTCACAATGTGTTGATTTCTGCTGGACAGCAAAGTGAATCAGTTATGTGTATACACAACTTCCTTTTTGGATTCCCTTTCCATTTAGGTTACCACAGAGCACAGAGTAGATTTCCCTGTGCTTTAAAGTAGGTTCTTAGCTATCTATTTTATATATAGTAGTATATGTAAGTCAATCTCAATCTCCCAATTCATGCCAGCTCCCCATCCTTCTTGGCATCCATATGTTTATTCTCTACTTAATTTTATTATTCCAGATATTTATTGAAGTCCTTGCAGTGTACCATGCTTAGGAAAGACATTAAAGTTATAAATATTTATAAAGATGTAGTTTCTCTTCTTAAGGCACTCAGGTCAGTTGCAAGAAAGAGAACGATTTGGTTATGTCAAGTACACAGAAAAGGGAGAGAGATGGCTTCTTGTGGAGGTGCCAGGAAATGCTTCCTAAAGTGTTAACAGTTAAACTTGGTCTGACATGACGTATAGTAGGTGTTTTCCAAATTAAGTAGGAAAGGGTAGTCTATGCAGATGGGATAGTAAAAGACACAGCAGCAATAACAACCATGGCATTTAATTCAATATACCATGTATTCTTAAATGATTCTCTATTAATCTCTTGGCATAGATACATTTTGCTATTATTATTATTATGAGACAGTATTATATAGGGGAAAGAGCACAGGCATTATTGCTAATCAGCTTTGAGTTAAAATTTCAGCTTTATCAAAATATCTACATTATTTACCCTCTCTATCCATAAAATGTGAGTAATAAAACCTATAATATAGGATTGTTCTGCATGTGTGAGTGCTAGTCTCTTCAGTCATGTCTGACTCTTTGAGATCCTATGGACTGTAGCCCACCATGCCCCTCCTCCATGAGATCCTCCAGTCAAGAATACTAGAGTGGATTGCCATGCCCTCCTCCAGGGGGTCTTCCTGAACCCATGTTTCTTATGTCTCCTTCACTGGCAGGTGGGTTCTTTAACACTAGCATCCCCTGGGGAGCCCAGGATTGTTCTGAGCATGTCATAAATGAAATAGTACATATTAATGCTTGCCTCTGTAATTGACATGTAGTATGTGCTTCAGTTCAATTCAGTTCAGTCACGCAGTCGTGTCCGACTCTGCAACCCCATGGACTGTAGCATGTCAGGCCTCCCTGTCCATCACTAACTCCTGAAGTTTACTCAGACTCACATCCATTGAGTCAGTGATGCCATCCAACCATCTCATCCTGTCATTCCCTTCTCCTCCCACCTTCAATCTTTCCCAGCATCAGGGTCCTTTCAAATGAGTCATTTCTTCACATCAGGTGGCCAAAGGATTGGAGTTTCAGCTTTAGCATCAGTCCTTCCAATGAATATTCAGGAGTGATTTCCTTTAGGATAGACTGGTTGGATCTCCAACACCACATTTCAAAAGTATCATTTCTTCGGTGCTCAGCTTTCTTTATAGTCCAGCTCTCATATCCATACATGACTACTAGAAAAGCCATAGCCTTGACTAGATGGACCTTTGTTGGCAAAGTAATGTCTCTGCTTTTTAATAAACTGTTTAGATTGGTCATAACTTTTCTTCCAAGAAGCAAGCATCTTTTAATTTCATGACTGCAGTCACCATCTGCAGTGATTTTGAAGCCCCCAAAATACCAAATAGTAGTTTTATTAATAAACTAATTATTTATTTATTACTAAAGTAATGATTAATAAGCTAATTATTTGTGTAGTATTAATGATGGTCAGCTAACTGAACTAAAACCAAGCAGGAATATAAACACCTTATATGCCTGTTTCCATTTTTTGAAGGGAGATGAGTACACTGGCAATTTCAGAAAAGAAAGGATAAACTAATTTTGACAGTTTTGAGACTTAAGATTATTGTTAGTTATGTATAACCTTAGCTCTCTAAATGATCTTCCCTAGTTAAAAGCCTTTGTAATGCCAAATGATGTCATTTCAGATCAGTTCCTGGGTTGAAGTGAGACTAGGTTGAAGACTAAATTATAGATTTTCTTTCTGTAAAGTCTAAGCAAATTTCAGATTGTGTGTGCCCTCATGCAGTCACTGTGTGCTGCAATTCCTGGACCATTCTGTAAAAAATAAATATAGACTGGGACCTAGACTGAAACCTATTGGTGTCTTAAGAATGAAAATTGCACTATCTTAATGGAAAATTATTGAGTCTAGATGAATAATGGAGTAGCTTGATAACAATGGATTCTAGGTCAAGATATACTGGAATCTAGGTCTGCTGATCCTGCAAGAGTGAAGATGAAGTCGCTCAGCCATGTCCGACTCTTTGCAACCTCGTGGACTGTAACCTACTAGGCTTCTCTGTCCATGGGATTCTCCAGGCAAGAATACTGGAGTGGATTGCCATTTCCTTCTCCAGGGGATCTTCCCGACCCAGGGATCGAACCCGGGTCTCCTGCATTGGAGGCAAACGCTTAAACCTCTGAGTGTGACCTTGGGTAAATCATTATACCTCTCTGGGTCTTTGCTATTTCATCTACAAAATAGGAATACTAGTCCTTTGTATGCCTACCCCTCAGAATTGTTATACATATCAAATGAGATAATGAACATAGAAATGCTCTGTAACCTAGCCAGTCCTACAGGTGTGTAGAGTTTGTTATTACTGGCAGTACTCACAACAAAGAGTTAAGAAGCTTAGCTAGTTCTGCCACTAATTTCAAGTAAGACTTTATGCAAATCATTTCCTTCTTGCCTACCTCAGTTCCCTTTTTAAAATTTATTTTTTATTGAAGTATAGTTGATTTACAATATTGTGTTAGTTTTAGGTGTGCAGTGAAGTGTAGATCTCAGTTTCTTAACATGTGAAATTAAGTAGTTCATTTGAGTTATTGATTCTGAACTGGAAGGTGGATGCTGCCTTGAAGATGTTTTTCAAACCTCTTTTTTTCTTCCCTTTGGAGAGTATTAGATATACTCTCACACATAAGGAGGTATAGTTTCAGTGTTAAGAATCATTTCTACAGTAATTTGTAGGCAGACTCAATCCTTGGATAGGACAAACAAGATGGTCTTTCTGGGCATTTTATTTGAACTAAGATGTGGACTCATGAGGTGAGCTTGCTACTATTTTCTGTAGTCTTTTAAATTTAAGCTTAAAATTTCTTTTCTTAATGGTTACATACAGTGACTCATGAAAGATGCCAGTAATGTGGCCTTCTTTAAAAAAATATTTTTTGTCTGTGCTGGGTCTTCTTTGCTGTTCACTGGGCTTTCTCTAGTTGTGCCAAGCAGAGGCTGGTCTCTAGTTATGATGCGTGGGCTTCTCGTTATGGTGGCTTCTTGTGTTGTGGAGCATGGGCTCTAGGGTGCAGGCTTCAGTCGTTGTGGAGCATGGGCTTAGTTGCCCTGTGGCATGTGGAATCTTCCTGGACTTGGGTTGAACCCTCGTCCCTTGCATAAGCAGGCAGATTCTTAACAGCATGTGTGTATGTGTGTTTATGTGTGTGTGTGCACGTGCGTGTCTACTCAGTTGCTCAGTTGTGTCTGACTCTTTACAACTCCATGGACTGTAGCTCATCAGGGTCCTCTGTCCATGGAATTTTCCAGGCAAGAATACTGGAGTGGGTTGCCATTTTCTACTCAAGGGCTTAACTACTAGATCACCAGGAAAGTCCTATGTGGCCTCCTTTTAAGTATAATTGAGATCTCAGCTGGACACCAGCTTTGCATCCTTCTGGGAATGGCCTATGTGAAAATGTCCTGTCCTGTTGGTGGAAAACAGAATGAAAAGCAGAGGACAAGATAGGGACTTCCATCTTCTACAAATCAGGCTTGAAACTTAAAATCTCTGAGACATTTAAAATAATTTTAATTTTCAGTGATTTAAAATTCCAGGTTCAGCAGTGCCTATTGCTTAAGCTAATATCCAGGTGTTCTAATATTTTATCTTGGTGTAGCCTATCACTCAAATGTCAAAAGCTCATTATAGATGTCATAAACAAAATCAGTATTGAGTAAGGAAGATCATAGTATTAACTGCAAGTGCTGCACTTTTGTTTTGATTTGACATTATATTTGGTGACTGCTTGACATATTTTCATTGTATCAAGTTGTAATTAATCAAATCTTGCAGTGACACCTCACTCTCTTTCAGAGACTATAATTGTACTAGTTAATGGTGACTTAGTTCTTTTTTTGGAAAGGAATAGTATGCAAAAATAGGCAGATAGTTAGACTGGTACCAGGTAATGAGTTTTCTCTTGTCTCATCAGTCTAAAGAAATGCCAAACTAAGGATGGATGAAATATATTATGTGTGTTTGTATGTGTGTATTTTTTCTCCCACTGAACTCAGTTTTGTTTAGAAGAGAAATGCAAGCATTGGGTGGGGAAGTAGGAAATTTGAGCTAAATATGTGATTTTCTATTTGACTTATTCTGGGAGAGAAAGGATCAGGGCAGTTCATGTTAGGACTTTTAAAGATGTTTTTTAAAAAAATAGGAGATGGTCAATAACTACAGAGATAATTGAATACCCCTGCTTTTCTCATCTCAATTTGCTCAATTGAAAGCAAAGAGTTGGATAAGCAGATGCCTTAGTACCTTCCAAGGCTGGTGTTGTTCTAAGATTTTAAATAGCATTCTAAAAAGAACTGCTTCTTTCTGCAAAGCTGCTTCTCATTTTATGGATGCTTATAGATCACCAGTGGGCTTCCTTTACCTTCCACCTGTTATAACTTTATGAATAATGAATGCAAACAGTCTCGGGCTGTGTAAACTCATGTCTCTTTTGCATAGGATTTTCCCTTGCCTTGAAATTCCTTTCTGTTGCTTGTCTATTTACCTTTTGTCTTCTGTTAAGGAAGAGTTAAGTATTTCTTTTCTTTCCCCATCCATTGCATTTCTTAGATCTTAGCACACTGGATCCTGATTGTTTATTTGTACTTATTTTTCTCCCCATGAAATGCAGCCTTTATTTCATAGGCGGACTGTTTTATATGTTATAATGTCTACAGCAATCAATAGCTTGACAAATTAGGTGCTCTGTAAATATTTACTGAATATTTGTTGAAGTTTATTGATCTCTGAAAAGAAAAAAACTTTTACGTTTGAAAGGGAGATAGAAATTAAAGTTGGAGTAGTACCTAAGGCATGACTTAAAACTCTTTTCTTCAGAATACAAAGGGTAGGTTACAGAACATCAAAATTCTATGGAAATGAGTGGTGAAACGAACTATATGAATCAGAGTAGGGTGTAAACTGTTTATCTTAACTTTTTAAATGTTATAGTCAGTAGCCTTGTTGCAGCTTTCACTAGTGAATTTGGAATGTATGTCTTTATCATTTTTAATGAGTTTCTAGCTAAAGCTTTATCAACTTTCTTGATCATTTCAAGAGTTATGTTTTGATTTCATCAAGTTTCTATAGATTTTCTGTTTTATATTTTATTGATTTCACTTTAATATTATTTTCTCACATTTTCTGCTTACTTTGTGTTTGTTTTACTATTCTTTGCTAGCTTCTTGAAGTGGGTTAGGTTATAAATTTTATATTTCTTCCTTTTAAGTAAAGCAATTACCCCTAGCTTCATTGTGGTATAACTGACAAGATTGTAAGATATTTAAAATGTGCAATATGATGAATTGGTGCATGTATGCATCATGAAAAATTTCTCCCCATTGAGTTTATTAATAAAATATTTACAGCTATAGATAAGTGAAAGTGTAAGTGGCTCAGTCGAGCCTGACTCTTTGCAACCCCATGGACTGTCCATGGAATTCTCCAGGCCAGAATACTGGAGTAGGTAGCCTTTCCCTTCTCCAGGAGATCTTCCCAACCCAGGGATGAAACCCAGGTCTCCAACATGGCAGGCAGATTCTTTACCAGCTGAACCACAAGAGAAACTTTACAGCTATAAGTTTCACTTTAAGGACTGTTTTAGTTGTATTACATTTTATTTTTGTTATTTAACCTTGTTTTCTACATGTGACTTCTTTGTCTGCTTTGCTAAGCGATCAGTCAATAATCGGTAGCCACCCTCTTGCTAATGGATCAATGTGAAGTTGGAGTGTTAGTTCTCAGGTTTGCTTTGGCTTTTACTTTTTGCCAGTCTCTCTCAAGTCTCCAGTCTTCTGATCCATGCTTATAGTTTTCCAGTGAGCCAGGGAGGGCTCTGTGGCAAGTTTATTTCAGTCCTACTCTGACCTTTGCATTTCCAGAATTTCTTTAAATGGCTAACTGTTCCATTATAGCCTTAGTTGAAAGTGCAGCCTCAGACCAGAAAAACTGTAGGATTTCCCGACTTGTTTTCTACCAGGTTAACTACTTTTAACTAAAAAGCTGTGGGCTCTTGTCCCTGTGTCCGAAATCAAGACTGCCTGTCTAGTAGGATAGCTGCTGGGTTTTTTTTAGTCTTCCCCACATTGATAAAACTGTAGTTCTCATCTATGGAGCTGGAAAGTGGGGGTGAGAGTAGCCTCATAGGAAAGCTGCAGACTTCTGTTATTCTTACCCAAATCTCTAACAAATTTTCAAGAATAAATGCTTTTTATTCTGTTGTGCGCCTTTTGCTTAACTTCCAGAGGCCCAAAATGGTTGTTTTGGACAGTTGTGTTCAGTTTTGTACTTGTGTTTTATGAAGAGGATTGATTTACTCCTTCACAACGCCATAGCCAGAAATTCTTTCTGCAGTGCTTAAATGCAAATAGTTGCTATAGAGAAGAGCAGCACTGGCGCCAATATATTCATGTATATTACAGTGCCTGTGTAGCCCCTTCCTTATCTTGCAGTCCTCTCAACTATTTTTTTTCAGAAAAGTGGAATGATATAGTAAGAAGAGAAAACACTTTGGAGATTGATAGCCCTGGGTATAGATCTTAATAATATCTCTGTACTTGTGGGAATTTAATTTCTCTGAATCTTAGTTTACAAATCTGTAAAGTGGATGCAATAATAGTTACCTCATTTATAAGTTTACATGATAACATATTCAGAATACCTAATACAGTGTCTGGCATGTGATAGATAACTAGTCAATTACTGTGTTCTCTTCTCTTCCCTTCTGTTGTCTATCATCACAGTTTCTGAAGCACATAGATTCAGCAAGATGCTATTTATAGGTCAAAGAGCTCAAAGGACTCTGTCATTAACAGCAGTTAAATAAGCAGAAAAATTGATTCCTTTCCAGTGTTAATATAGAAATACAGTACTGTATTTTACATTTTCCACCGTGGGCCAAGGGACATGTGGATTTGCCCACACGTTGGCATGTGAACTTCTTTTCACTATGAAGTTGAAACTTTTTTCAATGCACATTTAATTATGCCATTTACTGGCTTCAATTGAGCACTTAGGATAAAACCCAAGCTCCTCAAAATAACATGCAGGATCCTTCATGAGTTGGCCACTCTGTATACTTCTACCCTCAGTTATACCTGTTCTCCCTAAGTTTTAACCTTACTGTAATTTTCCCTGACTAAAGTAAAGTGGAAGTCACTCAGTCATGTTTGATTTTTTGGGACCCCAGAGACTACAGCCTGCCAGGCTTCTCTGTCCATGGGATTCTCCAGGCAAAAATACTGGAGTGGGTCACCATTCGCTTCTCCAGGAGATCATCCCAACTCAGGGACTGAACTCAGGTCTCCTGCATTGCAGACAGATTCTTTATCATCTGAGCCGCCAGGGAAGCCCCTGACTATGCCAGGCTTTCCTTCTTCCATTCCCTTTGCTCATATTGCTCCCTCTGTATGTATTCAGGAATTCTATCCTCATTTATTTGATCGCCTCCTATTCATCTTTCAGCTCAGTGCCTATCCTCGCAGCACACTCTGTATAAAGAACATTGTGTGTGTGTTTTCCACTAGACTGAGAGCTACTTGAGAGCAGAGATAATATTTTATTTAATATTTGTATCTCCACTGCCTTGATCATAATTTCCTCATACAAATAAGGGAACTTACCCCACACAACATAAAAGATGATGAATGGTATAACAATCATCTCAATATAGCAATGAGTTTTGACACAATTATAACTTCCTAAAGTACAAACCCACTTTGCTTAATCAGAAAAAAAAAAAAATCCAGCTGTGTCTAACAAAAGAAATGCTGCCTTCTTCCTCCTCTGTTAAGGGAGTTAGGGAAACAGTATATTTCTTGTTTGCTATTTTGGCATGATTGGGATTCACACTTGGATTCGTGCAATGTGGGGACTGGTAATTGTGCTTCTCATCAACACAGGTGTGGGATTTTAGGTGAGAGCATCTTATTTTCATAGAAGAGCCATTTTGTTGCTGTGTCCCTCATTATAGTAAACTGTTGACAACTACTGATGTGATTACAGACAGTGGCTTTCTGTTTAAGGAAAATTGGGCAGTTTCTGGTAGATTTCTGACATACCATTACAAAATTGTTCCTGTTAGCAGGTAGAAGAAAGAGAAGTGGATGTGAACACATTAGTATCAGAATTGCATGTCAAAAAAATATACAGCAGAGTTCAGTTTTTTTCTATGATAATAAGTAAGCTAGAAAGTAACTTGACAATTATTTCTCCTTCTATTGCTTATTTTTTTCAGTGACAAACATTCCAATATGTAGAGTAATGACCTATATGGGAAAAGAATCTAAAAAAGAGTGGATATATGTATATGTATAACCGATTCACTTTGCTATATAGCAGAAACTAACACAGCATTGTAAATCAACTATACTCCAATAAAATTTTGTTTTTGAATTAAAAGAAAATAAACTTATTTATATGCCTTTTAGTAAATAACAGCCTGTGCTCCTCATGTAGGAGCTAAAATTAAATCATTTCTTAGGTGGGAATGAATATTTTATAGTTCTCTCAGTAAAAGAAAGAATAAAAAGTTACATAATTTTTGATGAAATAAAAAAAGGCCAGCATAAGAGTTAAAGGATATAAATTCTAATACTTACATGTTAATTATATGACCTTAACAAGTTATACAGAGAAGGCAATGGCACCCCACTCCAGTACTCTTGCCTGGAACATCCTATAATCGGAGGAGCTTGGAAGGCTGCAGTCCATGGGGTTGCTGAGGGTCGGACACGACTGAGTGACTTCACTTTCACTTCTCACTTTCATACATTGGAGAAGGAAATGGCAACCTACTCCAGTTTTCTTGCCTGGAGAATCCCAGGGACGGGGGAGCCTTTTGAGCTGCTGTCTATGGGGTCGCACAGACTCGGACACGACTGAAGTGATTTAGTAGTAGTAGTAACAAGTTATAAGTACTTGGGGCTTCATTTTATTCAGCTATATAAACTCATGATGTTGATACGCTCTACCATTTATTGAATATCTAAAGTGGGCTTTGATCTATGTGTGCCGTATAAATTATTTCATTGCATATTCATAGTATGTTAATTACTAACTGTATCTCCACTTAACAGATAAGGAAAATGATGTTTAGGAAGGTTAAGTTACTTGTTCAAGGCTGCATAAAGAGTAAAAGAGCAGGACAAAACCCTACATCTTTTGGTCTTCCATGTCTTTACTCTTTTTTCTTCATTTCTCTCCTTTTATTTAATCTCACTGATGTTAATAATCTGTCTTGCACAATTACAGTAATGAATTAATAGATTTGAAAGAGCTTTTATGCATACTTATTTAAGACATTGTTACTTCTATTTAAATTTCAACTTGGTATCATTGAATTGAAATGGGATTTTTTCTATTAATGTAGAGAAATTCTACACAAATTTGTGGTCGTGTATGGTTTTAAAAGTTATATCTTTAACTTTTCCTGAGTGGTTTTTTTTTTTTTC
>SJYC01066541.1:0-19010 GCA_006408675.1 Madoqua kirkii | reverse complement strand
TGCAATGTTGTATTCTATACTGTTATGACCTTATAAAATTTCTGCTTAAATTTTTCATACCTTTATTTTCATATATTTTAAGGATAGGTCTATATATGCTAAAGAGAATAGAAAGCTTTTTAGCAATATCTGAATATACAATTTGAACAGTGCTTAAACATGAATTGTATTGTTTTTTCAAAACTACTTTCTTGTTTTGATAATTAGGAAATGAATATCTTTATTCCCATCTTACAAATGAGGCAGCTAAGGTTTAGAGAAGCTTTCTCTAGTTGACAAAGCATATTAGTGGCAGAGGTCAAGAACCTAGGACTTCTATTCCAATTATAGTGTGCTGTCTACTATTCTAATACTGAATTTTTGAGGCAGCTATGGTATAGTGGTTACTCCTAAAGGCTCCTGAATTAAACTTCTTGGGTTTAAAATTTTATTTATTTGATTGCCCTTGGGCAAATTATTAGTCAGATAATTGGAATTATGAAATATTCAACCTCTTGGTAACTCCAGCTTTTCATCTAGAAAATGAAGATTGTAATGATATCTATTATCCAATCAGTTCAGTCACTCAGTTGTGTCCGACTCTTTGTGACTGCATGGACTGCAGCATGCCAGGCCTCCCTGTCCATCACCAAACTCGTCCATTGAGTCAGTGATGCCATCCAAACATCTCATCCTCTGTCATCCCCTTTTCCTCCTGCCTTCAATTTAGCCCAGCATCAGAGTCTTTTCCAATGAGTCAGTTCTTCGCATCAGGTGGCCAAAGGATTGGAGTTTCAGCTTCAACATGAGTCCTTCCAATGAATATTCAGGACTGATCTCCTTTAGGATGAACTGGTCGGATCTCCTTGCAGTTCAAGGGACTCTCAAGAGTCTTCTCGAACACAACAGTTCAAAAGCGTCAACTCTTCAGCACTCAGCTTTCTGTATAGTCCAACTCTCACATCCATAGATGACTACAGAAAAACTATAGCCCTGACTAGAAGGACCTTTGTTGGCCAAGTAATGTCTCTACTTTTTAATATGCTGTCTAGGTTCGTCATAACTTTCCTTACAAGGAAGTTGGTCATAACTTCCCTTCCATTTCTTCTAAGGGATTCCTGCCAACACCTAGTAGATATAATGGTCATCTGAGTTAAATTCACCCATTCCAATCCATCTTAGTTCACTCCTAGAATATGCTGTCTAGGTTGGAGCAAGTGTCTTTTAATTTCATGGCTGTAGTCATCATCTGCAGTGATTTTGGAGCCCCCAAAAGTAAAGTCTGTCACTGTTTCCCCATCTATTTGCCATGAAGTTATGGGACCAGATACCATGATCTTAGTTTTTCTGAATGCTGAGTTTTAAGCCATCTTTTTCACTCTCCTCTTTCACATTCATCAAGAGTTTCTTTAGTTCTTCTTCACTTTCAGCCATAAGGGTTTTGTCATTTGCATATCTGAGGTTATTGATCTTTCTCCTAGCAATCTTGATATTTGCTTGTGCTTTATCCAGCCCAACATTTCTCATGATGTACCCTGCATAATAGTAAATAAGTAGAATGACAACATACAGCATTGACCAACTTTTTTCCCTATTTGGAACCAGTCTGTTTTTCCATGTCCTGTTCTAACTGTTGCTTCCTGACTTCCATATAGATTTCTCAAGAGCAGGTCAGGGGATCTGGTGGTATTCCCATCTCTTTCAGAATTTTCCACAGTTTATTGTGATCCACAGAGTCAAAGCCTTTGGCATAGTTAATAAAACAGAAGTAGATATTTTTCTGGAACCTTCTTGTTTATCGATGATGCCAATTGTATGTTGGCAATTTGATCTCTAGTTCTTCTGCCTTTTCTAAAACCAGCTTGAACATCTGGAATTTCACTGTTCATGTAGTATTGAAGCCTGGTTTGGAGAATTTTGAGCATTACTTTGCTAGCATGTGAAATGAGTGCAATTGTGCAGTTGTTTGAGTGTTCTTTGGCATTGCCTTTCTTTGGGATTGGAGTGAAAACTGATGTTTTCCAGTCCTGTGGCCACTGATGAATTTTCCATGTTTGCTGGCGTATTGAGTGCAGGAGTTTCATAGCATCACCTTTTAGGATTTGAAATAGCTCACCTGGAATTCCATCACCTCCACTAGCTTTGTTCATAGTGATGCTTCCTAAGGCCTACTTGACTTTGCGTTCCAGGATAGTCTCCCTCTAGGTGAGTGATCATAACATCGTGCTTATCTATCTTTTTGCCTTTTTGTACTGTACATGGGGTTTCAAGACAGATACTGAAGTGGTATGTCATTCCCTTCTCCAGTGGACCACATTTTGTCAGAACTCTCCACCGTGACCCATCCATTTTGGATGGCTCTACATGGCCTGCTGCAGGGTTGGGGGCACTGAGTGTAGCAGTGCTTGCATGGGACCTTTTGAAGGAGGTTGCCATTGTTTTCATTACCTCCACCATAGTTTAAGAAGAAAGAAACTGAAGTCACTTAGTCATGTCCAACTCTTTGCAAGCCCATGGACTATATAGCCTGCCAGGATCCTCTGTCCATGAGATTTTCCAGGCAAGAATACTGGAGTGAGTTGCCATTTCCTTCTCCAGGAGATCTTCCCCACCCAGGGATTGAACCTAGGTCTCTTGCATCATAGGCAGACACTTTACCATCTGAGCCACCAGGGAAGTCTCCCACTGTAGTTTGAGACAGTGCACTAAGTCATGTCCGACTCTTGTGACCCCATGGACTGTAGCCTGCCAGGCTCCTCTGTCTATGGGATTCTCCAGGCAAGAATACTGAAGTGGGTTGCCATTTCCTTCTCTGGGGGATCTTCCCAACCCAGGAATCGAACCCAGGTCTCCAGCATTGCAGGCAGATTCTCTACCAACTGGGGTAGGGGTTGGTGGGAGGTGGTGTAAGATAAGAAAGCAAATGCAACAGGGTGGACAAAGAATGGAATGATTAATATTAATGGGGGCTCTAACTGGATCCATTTTGCCATGGCTCCCTGGCCTTCTCAGGCTCTCAACAATCACATGAGATTTTAGGAATGCACCACACAGAACTGATTAGTGAAAGGATATACCACATAGAACTGATTTGTTAAATAGCACCCCTTCTTTATCCTCTGCCTCCAACATACTCCCTAGAGTATTACAGGCAGGGAAGACCTAAACTATTGGGAGGAGTCCCTAACACTTTCCCAGAGTAGAATTCGGCTAAGTCCAAAAAGATTCCTTCTTTTAAGGGTTTTGGGAAACTAGACACTACAACTTTATTAGTATTGGCGACATTTGTTTGGAGCAAATTCAGCTCCAGGAAGAGCTGCACGGTTGAATTCAGGAGCAGTTTAGTTGCAGTTCAGTCACTCAGTTGTGTGCAACTCTTTGCAACCCCATGAACTGCAGCATGCCAGGCCTCCCTGTCCATCACCACCTCCTGGAGTTCACCCAAACTCATGTCCATCGAGTCAGTGATGCCATCCAGCCATCTCATCCTCTGTTGTCCCCTTCTCCTCCTGCCTCCAATCCCTCCCAGTATCAGAATCTTTTCCAATGAGTCAACTCTTCGCATGAGGTGGAGTTTCAGCTTCAACACCAGTCCTTCCAAAGAACACCCAGGACTGATCTCCTTTAGGATGGACTGGTTGGATCTCCTTGCAGTCCAAGGGGCTCTCAAGTCTTCTCCAACACCACAGTTCAAAAGCATCAATTCTTCAGTGCTCAGCTTTCTTCACAGTCCAACTTTCACATCCATACATGACTGTTGGAAAAACCATAGCCTTGACTAGATAGACCTTTGTTGGTCTATCTAGTAGTAGTCTAGATATGTCTCTGCTTTTTAATATGCTATCCAGGTTTGTCATAACTTTCCTTCCAAGGAGTAAGAGTCTTTTAATTTCATGGCTGCAGTCACCACCTGCAGTGATTTTGGAGCCTCCTCAAAATAAAGTCTGACACTGTTTCCACTATTTCCCCATCTATTTCCCATGAACTGATGGGACCAGATGCCATGTTCTTAGTTTTCTGAATGCTGAGTTTTAAGTCAGCTTTTTCACTCTCCTCTTTCACTTTCATCAAGAGGCTTTTTAGTTCTTCTTCACTTTCTGCCGTAAGAGTGGTGCCATCTGTGTATCTGAGGTTATTGATGTTTCTCCTGGCAATCTTGATTCCCACTTGTGCTTCTTCCAGCCGAATGTTTCTCATGATGTACTCTGCATAGAAGTTAAATAAGCATGGTGACAATAGACGCCCTTGATGTACTCCTTTTCCTATTTGGAACCAGCCTGTTGTTCCATGTCCAGTTCTAACTTGCTTCCTGACCTGCATATAGGTTTCTCAACAGGCAGGTCAGGTGGTCTGGTATTTCCATCTCTTTCAGAATTTTCCCCAGTTTATTGTGATCCACACAGTCAAAGGCTTTGGCATAGTCAATAAAGCAGAAATAGATGTTTTTCTGGAACTCTCTTCCTTTTTATGATCCAGCGGACCCCATGGATGCCAGAGGGAGTTTCACCAATTGCCCCAATACTTTCCATTGTAGCAGCTTGGCCAAAGTGTTCAGTTGTTGGTGGGGTCAATCGCAGGGTTCCATCTGGCATCATAATGGCTCTTCTTGGAGGAGATGAGGTACCAGCTGGCACAGGAGCAGGGGGCATGGTGCTTCTGTTGTTTATGCCCATAGCACCTCCCATAGCCATCTGACCCATCCGTATCTCTTGCTTTCTTGCATCAGGGAAGGTTCCCTTGAATCCTTCCTGCTGCCAACCATAGTTTGACGTGAAGTGAAGTTGCTCAGTCATGTCCAACTCTTTGCGACCCCATGGACAGTAGCCTACCAGGCTCCATTGTCCATGGGATTTTCCAGGCAAGAATACTGGAGTAGGCTGCCATTTCCTTCTCCAGGGGATCTTCCCAACCCAGGGATTGAACCTGGAACTCCTGCATTGCAGACAGATGCTTTACTGTCTGAGCCACCATAGTTTGGCCCCAGGTAAATAACAGGATGTGAACACAGGCCCACTCATCAACAGAAAATTGAGATTAAAGATTTACTGAGCTTGGCTCTGCTTCTCAGAACAAGACCCAGTTTTCCCCTCAGTCAGTCTCTCCCATCAGGAAGCTTCCATGAGCCTCTTATCCTTTTCCATCAGAGGGCAGACAGACTGAAAATATCTATTATAGTGAGTTTTAAATGGTGTAGTACTTGAGGAATTATTAACATAGTAGCTAATACACAGTAAGCACTTAATAAAAATTTTAGCACTTATTTTTGCACATTATTTTAATATTATAAGATGTAGTTATATGTTAATATGGGTCATTTGTGTAGCCATTTAAAATAAATCTTCAGTTCATTGATTTGGTTCTCTAGAATGTCTCTGATGTGCTGGGTGTTTTCTAGGCATGAAGTATAGAGGATGATATACACTAGAGCTTCTCCTCTTAAGGAGCTACTCCTTTTTATGAAAAACTTTAAGGCATAGATGATCAAGAAGACCATTTTACTGACTTCTGCAGAAACCTGACTTTAGGAAAATTTACTTGATTGATGTGTTGATTTAATTTGTTTTTAAACTTTTTTTTAATTTAATTTTTAATTAATTATTATTTTTTTTTACTTTAAAATACTATATTGGTTTTGCCATACATTACGTGAATCCACCATGGGTGTACATGAGTTCCCAATCCTGAACCCCCCTCCCACCACTCTCCCCATATCATCTCTCTGGGTCATCCCAGTGCACCAGCCCAAGCATCCTGTATCCTGTAACCTAGACTGGCGATTCGTTTCTTACATGATAGTATACATGTTTCAGTGCCATTCTCCCAAATCATCCCATCCTTTCCTTCTCCCACAGAGTCCAAAAGTCTTTTCTATACATCTGTGTCTCTTTTGCTGTCTCGCATACAGGATTATCATTACCATCTTTCTAAATTCCATATATATGTGTTAGTATACTGTATTGATGTTTTTCTTTCTGGCTTACTTCACTGTGTACAATCAGCTCCAGTGTTTTTAATTGTCATTATGAAAATATTGTATTTAAAGAATTATTGTATTTTTTATGGAGAGTATCCCTTTTAGAAACCCTGTAAAAAAATTAGAGATAGAAACCAAATTAATGGTTTGGTGGATTGAGATATATTTCACATAAAAACAAATTTCCTTAGCCTCTTTTTAGAAGAATTCAGAATAGAAAATCTTTGTAATTACAATACTTATACTATTGATTATAATGATGTCAGTAAGTTTATTGTTATTGTTTTCCAAACATTATAATATGTGCATTAAAAGATAGTATAAATCCTCAAAAACGCTATGAAAGTAGTGTTATTTCTATTTAACAGAAGGGGGAACTGAGGCTTAAAGAGGTGAAATAACTTGCATAGCATAATTTGTAGAAGACAGCTCATTGCTGTCTTATCCAACTTAGATATTGGAACTTAAAAAAAAAGGAGGGGGGCAACTTGAATCTCAGGTTTAAACTTGACTTGGGTTATTGTATTCAAATTCTGTTAGGTTTATTTCTCACTTGTTTTGTGTATCATATTACTGTAAGTTTTTGCTTTGTGATTACTATTGCTGTTGCTGCTGCTAAATCGCTTCAGTTGTGTCCCACTCTGTGCGGCCCCATAGACGGCAGCCCACCAGGCTCCCCCGTCCCTGGGATTCTCCAGGCAAGAATACTGGAGTGGGTTACCATTTTCTTCTCCAATGCATGAAAGTGAAAAGTGAAAATGAAGTCGCTTCGCGACCCCATGGACTGCAGCCTACCAGCCTCCTCTGTCCATGAGATTTTCCAGGCAAGAGTACTGGACTGGGGTGCCATTGCCTTCTCCGGTTGTTACCGTTAGGCTGAGATATAAGAATGTATATTTATATTAGTCTGTTTTAAGTTGATACCGATTTAAGTTTGAACACATTCAGCAATTCTGTATTTTGACTCCCTCATCCCATGTTTTATGTTTTTGGTATCACATATTACGTCGTTTTATCTTGTGTATTCCACAACTAATTTTTGTAGTTATTTTTACTTCTGCAAGGAGATCCAACCAGTCCATCCTAAAGGAGATCAGTCCTGGGTGTTCATTGGAAGCACTGATGTTGAAGCTGAAACTCCAATGCTTTGGCCACCTCTTGTGAGGAGCTGACTCATTGGAAAAGACCTTGATGCTGGGAAAGATTGAGGACAGGAGGAGAAGGGGACAACAGAGGATGAGATGTTTGGATGGCATCACCAACTCAATGGACATGGATTTGGGTGGACTCTGGGAGCTGGTGATGGACAGGGAGGCCTGGTGTGCTGTGGTTCATGGGATCATAAATAATTGGACATGACTGAGTGACTGAACTGAACTGAACTAACTTCTGTTACCTTTTAACCATCATAGTAGCTTTAATTAGTCCAATACCTTTAATATATATATGGATGGGATTTACACTTTCATGTTCTCTTGTTATGAATTAGCACTCTTTGTTTTCAGCTTAAAAAAGTCCCCTTAACATTTCTTGTAAGGTTGGTTCAGTGGTGATTGTCTCCTTTAGCTTTTGCTTATCTGGAAAGCTCTTTTTCTCTCCTTCAGTTCTGAATGATGACTTTGCCAGATAGAGTATTTGTGATTGGTTGGATTTTTTTTTTTTTTCAAATTTCATCACTTTGAGTATATTGTGCCACTCTGGCGAGTTTTTCTGAAAAATCTTCTGATAGCCTTATGGAGTTTCCCTTGTATGTAACAAGTTTTTTTCTCTTATTGCTTTTGTTTTTTTGAAAACAAGAAACTTTAGTATAAATAAGAGGTTCTGGGGGACAGGGATCAAAGGCACAAGTAACAACAAGGGCACGGCAGGGGGCAGGGGAGGAGTAAGCCTGCAGACTGGCACTCTTGTGGATGGAGGTTTCTTCCCCCAGAAGTGACCAGTCACATGCTAGGGACAGGGACAGGCTAACACTGATGTTTCAGAGGAAGAGGGTCATTGTACTTGACAATAAGTGGGGACAAGGCTGAGGCCACATGGGCCAATACATCCTATTAGTGCTTTTTAAGTTATCGCATTGTCTTTAACTTTTCACATTTTGATTATAATATGTCTTGGTGTGGATCTTTTTCTTCATCTTACTTGGAACTGTCTGAATTTCCTGTCACTGGATGTGTTCCTTGGGCAACTGTCACAAGAACTGGGGCTGCAGATGAGCCTTGTTTGTTCCCTGAAAGATCCTTTGTAGAACTCTAGATGTCTGCCAAAACTGAAGCCTTCCCATTAG
Source organism: Madoqua kirkii (assembly GCA_006408675.1). Classification (NCBI taxonomy): domain Eukaryota; kingdom Metazoa; phylum Chordata; class Mammalia; order Artiodactyla; family Bovidae; genus Madoqua; species Madoqua kirkii. Next base: position 10,773 of record SJYC01066541.1, on the reverse strand, counting down.
GCTGAAGCTCCAGGACAAGCAAATAGACCTCTTTCTCAAAACTGGGGATGTGTTTCTGTCTGCTCTCTGCACTGCCTTTAGGGTGGTAGTCTGACAAGAACGGTCTTTGATTGTTACAGTCCCATGGGGCTTGGGAATACAAGACTGGCTTCCCTGGTGGCTCAGAGGTTAAAGAGTCTGCCTGCAATGCAGGAGACCCAGGTTTGATGCCTGGGTCGGGAAGATCCTCTGGAGAAGGAAATGACAGACCACTCTAGTATTCTTGCCTGGAGAATCCCGTGGATGGAGAAGCCTGGAAGGCTACAGTCCACAGGGTCGCAAAGAGTTGGATACGACTGAGTGACTTCACTCTAACCTCCAGAGCCAAACAATCAGAGTGTGTTCTGGGTTTAGTCACAAAACCAGAGTAATAAGACATAAAAACTGGGGTACAAGATATGTGTAAGAGCTCCCTCTGGGAGATACTGGTGCTTCCAGAAAGGGAAGAGAGAGAGAGCATAAAGATGTCACTCACTGAGCGAGGAGAAAGGATGACACCTGCTGGCTTTAGCAAGACAGAGGGAAAGTACAAGACAGTGACTGATGAAAAAAAAAGCGTAGTGTAAACCAAAACCATATTCTATTAGGTTTTGTTGGCGCTAAGTCATTCTAGAGCTAGACAGTCAGACATCATGGAGTGTGAAGTCAAGTGGGCTTTAGGAAGCATCACTACAAACAAAGCTAGTGGAGGTGATGGAATTCCAGCTGAGCTATTTCAAGTCCTAAAAGATGATGCTGTGAAAGTGCTGCACTCAATATGCCAGCAAATATGGAAAACTCAGCAGTGGCCACAGGACTGGAAAAAGTCAGTTTCATTCCAATCCCATTGCCTTTCTCTGGGCAATGAATGTTTCATTCCAATCCCATTGCCTTTCTCTGGGCAATAAATGTTTCATTCCAATCCCATTGCCCCTTTCTTTCGGCAAAGAATGTTCAAACTACCACACAGTCGCACTCATCTCACATGCTAGCAAAGTAATGCTCAAAATTTTCCAAGCCAGTCTTCAACAGTACGTGAACAGTGAAATTCCAGATGTTCAAACTGGATTTTGAAAAGTAGAGGAACCAGGGGTCAAATGTCAACATCTGTTGGATGATGAAGAAAGCAAGAGAGTTCCAGAAAAAAATCTACTTCTGTTTTATTGACTACATCAAAGCCTTTGACTGTGGAGATCACAACAAACTCTTGAAAATTCTTCATAGATGAGAATACCAGACCACCATTTCGGCCTCCTGAGGAATCAGTAAACAGACCAAGAAGCAACAGTTAGAACTGGGCATGTAACAATGGATTGGTTCCAAATTGGGAAAGGAGTACATCAAGGCCATATATCGTCACTCTGTTTATTTAACTTATATGCTAAATATATCATGAGAAATTCTGTGCTGGATGAAGCACAAGCTGGAATCAAGACTGCCAGAAGAAATATCAATATTCTCAGATACACAGATGACAGGACCCTCGTGGCAGAAAGTGAAGAAGAACTAAAGAGCCTCTTGATAAACGTGAAAGAAGAGAGTAAAAAGTTGTCTTAAAGCTCAACATTCAGAAAACTAAGATCATGTCATCCAGTCCCATCACTTCATGGCAAATAGATGGGGAAACCATGGAAAGAGTGACCAACTTTATTTCTGTGGGCTCCAAAATAAATGCAGATGCTTCCTGCAACCATGCAATTAAAAGAAGCTTGCTCCTTGGAAGAAAATCTATGACAAAACTAGACAGCATATTAAAAAGTAGAGACATTACTTGGCCAACAAAGGTCCATCTAGTCAAAGCTATGATTTTTCCAATAGTCATGTGTGGGTATGAAAGTTGGAGTATAAAGCAAGCTGAGCACCGAAAAACTGATGCTTTTGAACTATGTTGTTGGTGAAGACTCTTGAGAGTCCCTTGGACTGCAAGGAAATCCAACCAGTCCATCGTAAAGGAAACCAGTCATGAATATTCATGGGAGGACTGATGCTGAAGCTCAACCTGCATTACTTTGGCCACCTGATGTGCAGAACTGACTCACTTGAAAAGACTCTGATGCTAGGAAAGATTGAAGGGACAAGGAGAAGGGAACAGCAGAGGATGAGATGGTTTGGATGGCATCACTGACTCAATGGAGATAAGTTTGGGTAAACTCCAGGAGCTGGTGATGGACAGGGAAGCCTGGCGTGTTTCAGTCCATGGGGTCACAAATAGTAGGACACAACTGAGTGACTAAACTGAACTGATGCAGAGTGTATAATTCAAGATTCCTCAGTGGATGACTCACAAGCTGGAATCAAGTTTTCCAGGAGAAATATAAACAACCTTAGATTATGCAGAGGGTACCACTTCAAAGGCAGAAAGTGAAGAGGAATTAAAGAACCTCTTGATAAGGATGAAAGTGGAGTGAAAAACCTGGCTTAAATCCCAACATTCAAAAAACTGAGATCATGGCATCCAGTCCCATCACTTCACGGCAAATAGGATGACAAAAAGTGAAAGCAGTGACATTTTATTTTCTTGGGCTCTAAAATCATTGCACATGTTGAGTGCAACCATGAAATTACAAGATGCTTGCTCCTTAGAAGAAGAGATATGGGGAACCTAGACAGCACATTAAAAAGCAAAGCCATTACTTTGCTGACCTACATCTATATAGTGAAAGCTATGGTTTTTTCAATAGTCATGTGCAGATGTGAGAGACAGCACCAAAGAACTGATGCTTTTGAATTATGTTGGAGAAGGCTCTTGAGAGTCGTGTAGACTTCAAGGATATCAAACCAGTCAATCCTAAAGGAAATCAACCTTGAATATTCATTGGAAGGACTGATTCTGAAGCTCCAATACTTGGTAAGAAGAGCTGACTCATTGGAAAAGATCCTGATGCTGCGAAAGATTGAGTGCAAGAGCAGTATAGGGCGGCAGAGGATGAGATGGGTAGATTGCATCATCAACTTATTGGACATGAGTTTGAGCAAACTCTGGGAGATAATGAAAGTCAAGGAAGCCTGGCGTGCTACTGTTCATGGGGATCACAAAAAGTTGGACAAGACTTAGTGACTGAACAACAACAATGGCAGTTTTTTTTTTTTTTTTTTGGTCTTTTAATAATAGTCATCCTAACAAATATGAGACTTCTTGGTGACTCAGCTGATAAAGAATCCACCTGCAATGCGGGAGACCTGGGTTCAATCCCTGGGTTGGGAATATCTCCTGGAGAAGGAAACAGCTACCCATTCCAGTATTCTGACCTAGAGAATTCCATGGACTGCATAGTCCATGGGGTCAGAAAGAGTCAGACATGACTGACAAATATGAGGTAATATCTCATTTTGGTTTTGATGTGCATTCCTTGATGCTTAGTGATGTTGATGATAATGTAGTCTAGATATAAGCCTTTGATAAGATGTAATTTCCTGCCAGTTTGTAATTTGTTATTTCATTCTTAATTTTGATGAAATCCAATTTATTAATATCTTTTGTGGACTGTGATTTTGGTGCCCTATTTAAGAAATCTTTGCCTAACCCAAGGTCAAAATGATTTTCTACCTTTTCTAAATGTTTTATACTTCCTGGTTTTAAATTTAGGTGTGTGATCCATGTTGAGATGATTTTTGTACATAGTGCCGGCATTGATAGAAGATTTTCTTTGTTTTATTCTTGGCCTGTGGATGTCCTGTTGTTTTAGTTCCATTTTCTCCACTGAGTTGCCTTTGTGTCTTGGTTGAAACTATTCTGTGTGGAACAGTTTCTGGATTCTGTGTTCTTTTCCATCTATACAATTTGTCTGTCCCAAAGAAAATACCATACTCTCTTGACTATTGTTGCTCTATGACTATTGTTTTCAAGTCAGATAGTGTAATTCCTCCAATTCTTCTTTTTCTAAGATGTTTTGGCTATTGTAGGTTCTGTGCATTTCAATATGAATTTTAGAATCAACTTCTCATACAAAAGCTTATTAGAATGTTTTGGGGATTGCATTGAATTTACAGATTAGTTTTGACAGAAATAACATTTTAATAACATCGAGTCTTTCCTTTGTTGAACACAATATATTTTCCCATTTATTTAGGTCTCTTAAAATTTTTTAAACTTTAAGCAATGTTTTAAGTTTACAGGACTTTCCTATATTTTGTCAGATTTATTTCTAAGTATTTCTTATTTTTTGATGCTATTATAATAGGCATTGAGTTTTATATTTCAGTTTCTAATTGTACATAGAAATGCAGTTGATTTTTACATATTGATCTTGTATCCTACAGTCTTGCTGAACTCACTTATTAGTACTAGTAGCTTTGAAAATAGATTACATGGGGTTTTCTGCACATTTATGTCATCTGAAAATAAAGCCATTTACTTCTTTATTATTTACTTTCAATCTCTCTTCCTTTTGTCTTTTCTTATTTCACTTACTAAAACCTCTACTTCAATGCTGAATAGAAGGAACAACAGAAGATATACTTGTTGCTGTTGTTCAGTAACTCAAGTCTGTTTGACTCTCCATGACCCCATGGACTGCAGCATGTCAGGCTTCCCTGTCCACCATCTCTTGGAACTTGCTCAAATTCATGTCCATTGAGTCAGTGATGCCATCCATCCATCTCATCCTCTGCCACTCCTTCTCCTCTTGCCTTCTATCTTTCCTATTATTGGGTCTTTTATAATAAGTCAGCTCTTCTCATCAGGTGGCCAAAGTAGTGGAGTTTCAGCTTCATCATCAGTCCTTCCAATGAATATTCAGGACTGATCTCCTTTAGGATGGACTGGTTGGATCTCCTTGCTGTCCAAGGGACTCTCAAAAGTCTTCTTCAGCACCACAATTCATAAATTAGTTATCCTCTATGAGCCTCATTTTCACCACTGATGAAAAATATTGATGGTTTTAATGGAATAATACCTCTGTCATAGAATTGATAGAAAGATTATATGAGACAGTGTATGCAAAAGAGCTTGACAATCTCTAAAGCTTCAGACGCATGCAAAGCAATGATGTTGTTATCATATACTGCAACATGCACTGCATTACACACAGTAGATTATACATCAGATTATAATATTCCCCTCAGGAAAATGGAAAGTAGTATGAAACATTCTCTAGAAAAAAGAAGTAATATTTAAGGGATAAATATAAAGGTTTTAATCTTCTTTCCCATTATAAAACACCCCTTCCAAGCCTTCTTTGGGCAATAGGCAAATCCCTAGAGAAAATTCATAGAAAGAAACCATATGGTAGAACACAATATTGTATTATCCTTTACTGGAGCAGACTGCTTTTCCATCTTTAGAACATCAATTGTTGTTTTAAGTTTCTGCTATAAAAAAAAGGACATTGTAGTAAGCAGGATAGGAGGAGCAGCCAACTAAAACTACATTGGAAACTGCAACACAGGGCTCTCAAGTCAAGAAACACTGAGGCAGAATTTTCTGAAGTTCTTTATCCTCTGTGCTGTGGTGTGAGAGCTCCTGCTTACTTTAAAGAGGCTGTTCAACTGTTTCCAGTGCCCTTAGTTTCTGAGTTTCTTTTACAAAGGGAACTTGAAGTCGATGCTGCCTTCTCAAAACATGTTTATTGTTATATTTACTTTGCACACGTGCGAGCACACTAAGTTGCTTCAGTCGTGTCTGACTCTATGTGATCCTGTGGACTATAGCCTGCCAGTCTCCTCTGTCCATGGGATTTTCCAAGCAAGAATATTGGTGTGGATTTCCTTGCCTTCTTCCAGGGGATCTTCCCAACCTAGAGATCAAACTAACTTCTCTTTACATCTCTTGCCTTGGCAGGCAGGTTCTTTACCACTAGTGCTGCCTGGGAAGCCTGTATTTACTTTTTTAAGTCCCTAATTGTTTTGCTAAAAATATAACTTGCTGGGGGTTTAAACAAATGACAAAATCTTCATGTGTATTCCATTTAACTTTAGCAGGATTAGTATCTACTGGATGGATCTTTCAGTGGCACCCCATTCCAGTACTCTTGCCTTGAAAATCCTATGGATGGAGGAACCTGGTGGGCTGCAGTCCATGGGGTCGCTAAGAGCTGGACACGACTGAGCGACTTCACTTTCACTTTTCACTTTCATGCATTGGAAAAGGAAATGGCCACCCACTCCAGTGTTGTTGTCTGGAGAATCCCAGGGAAGGGGTAGCCTGGTGGGCTGCCGTCTATGGGGCCGCACAGAGTCGGACATGACTAAAGCGACTTAGCATCAGCAGCAGCAGCAGCAGCAGCAGCCTGGTTGATGTAGTTCAGTTCAGTCACTCAGTCGTATCCAACTCTTTGCGACCTCATGGACTGCAGCACGTCAGTTCTCCCTGTCCATCATCAACTCCAGTTTACTCAAATTCATGTCCATTGAGTTGGTGATGCCATCCAACCATCTTATCCTCTGTCATCCCCTTCACTGCCTGCCTTCAGTCTTTCCCAGCATCAAGGTCTTTTCAAATGAGTCAGCTTTTTGCATCAGGTGGCCAAAGGACTGGAGTTTCAGCTTCAACATCAGTCCTTTCAATGAATAATCAGGACTGATTTCCTTTAGGATGGACTGGTTGTATCTCCTTGCAGTCCAACGGACTCTGAAGAGTCTTCTCCAACACCACAGTTCAAGAGAATCAATTCTTCTGCACTCAGCTTTCTTTACAGTCCAACACTCGTATGCATATATTGCTATGTGAAAAACCATAGCCTTGACTAGAAGGACTTTTGCTGGCCAAGTAATGTCTCTGCTTTTTAATATGCTATCTAGGTTGGTCACAACTTTCTTTCCAAGGAGCAAGTGTCTTTTAATTTCATGGCTGCAGTCACCATCTGCAGTGATTTTGGAGCACACCCACCCCCCCTCCACCAAATAAAGTCTGTCACAGTTTCTACTGTTTCTCCATTTATTTGCCATGAAGTGATGGGACTGGATCTTAGTTTTCTGAATGCTGAGTTTTAAGCCAACTTTTTCACTGTCCTCTTTTACCTTCATCAAGAGGCTCTTTAGCTTTCTGCCATAATATGAGTGGTGTCATCTGCATGTCTGAGGTTATTGATATTTCTCAATAACAGTAACACCCTTGATGCACTCCTTTTCCTATTTGGAACCAATCTGTTGTTCCATGTCCAGTTCTGACAGTTGCTTCCTGACCTGCATACAGATTTCTCAAGAGGTAGGTCAGTTGGTCTGATATTCCCATCTCTTTCAGAATTTTCCACAGTTTATTGTGATCCACAGAGTCAAAGGTTTTGGCATAGTCAATAAAGCAGAAATAGACATTTTTCTGGAACTCTCTTGCTGTTTTAATGATCTAATGGCTCTTGGCAATTTGATCTCTGGTTCTTCTGACTTAAAACCAGCTTCAACATCTGGAAGTTCATGGCTCACATATTGTTGAATGTGTGAGGCTTGGAGAATTTTGAGCATTACTTTACTAACATGTGAGATGAGGGAAATTGTGCAGTAGTTTGCTGCTGCTGCAGAAATCCTAGCTTGTCTTCCTTTTTCCTTTTTCTGCCACTTACCTTCATGGATTTCATTCTGCAATCATGCAAAACTGGTATGTTTTCATAGTGTATTTGAATATATGTACTTCCATATTGAACCTGCTGCCTGAAATGCCCTTCCCCACCCATTTTACATTGTCTCCTATCCATTTATTTTTCAAAATCCAATTCAAATGCCATTGGTAAAACATTCTTGATCTCCCCCAGAAAAATTTCTCATACTTCTGAGTGTCACTTGACCGACACCTCTGTTTTAGCATTTACCAGAATATTAAGCACACCACTCACCTCATTTTGCTACACTCTTAATTCGTTTTTGTATGTACAGTGTATCTGACTGTGGCTCAGATCATAAACTCCTTATTGCCAAATTCAGACTTAAATTGAAGAAAGTAGGGAAAACCACTAGACAATTCAGGTGTGACCTAAATCAAATCTCTTATGATTATACAGTGGAAGTGAGAAATAGATTTAAGGGACTAGATATGATAGATAGAGTGCCTGATGGACTATGGACGGAGGTTCGTGACATGGTATAGGAGACAGGGATCAAGACCATCCCCATGGAAAAGAAATGCTAAAAAGCAAAATGACTGTCTGGGGAAACCTTACAAATACCTGTGAAAAGAAGAGAAGCACAAAGCAAAGGAGAAAAGGAAAGATATACCCATCTGAATGCAGAGTTCCAAAGAATAGCAAGAAGAGATGAGAAAGCCTTCCTCAGTGATCAATGCAAAGAAATAGAGGAAAATAATAGAATGGGGAAGACTAGAGATTTCTTTAAGAAAATTAGAGCTACCAAGGGAAAATATCATGCAAAGATGGGCTCTAAAGGACAGAAATGGTATGGACCTAACAGAAGCAGAAGATATTAAGAAGAGGTTAGAAAAATACACAGAAAAACTGTATAAAAAAGATCTTCACGGACAAGATAATCATGGTCGTGTGATTATTCACCTAGAGCCAGACATCCTGGAATGTGAAGTCAAGTGGGCCTTGGAAAGCATCACTATGAACAAAGCTAGTGGAGGTGATGGAATTCCAGTTGAGCTATTTCAAATCCTGAAAGATGATGCTGTGAAAGTGGTGCACTCAATATGCCAGCAACTGTGGAAAACTCAGCAGTGGCAACAGGACTGGAAATGATCAGTTTTCATTTCAATCCCAAAGAAAAGCAATGCCAAAGAATGCTCAAACAACTGCACAATTGCACTCATCTCATCAAAATTCTCCAAATCAGGCTTCAGCAATAGGTGAACCTTGACCTTCCAGATGTTCAAGCTGGTTTTAGAAAAGCAGGGAAACCAGAGATCAAATTGCCAACATCTGCTGGAACATGGGAAAAGGAAGAGAGTTCCAGAAAAACATCTATTTCTGCTTTATTGACTATGCCAAAGCCTTTGACTGTGTGGATCACAATAAACTGCGGAAAATTCTGAAAGAGATGGGAATACCAGACCACCTGACCTGCCTCTTGAGAAACCTATATGCAGGTCAGGAAGCAACAATTAGACTGGACATGGAACAACAGACTGGTTCCAAATAGGAAAAGGAGTACATCAAGGCTGTATACTGTCACCCTGCCTATTTAACTTATATGCAGAGTACATCATGAGATACACGGATCTGGAGGAAGCACAAGCTGGAATCAAGTTTGCCGGGAGAAAAATCAACAACCTCAAATATGTAGATGACACCACTCTTATGGCAGAAAGTGAAGAGGAACTAAAGAGCCTCTTGATGAAAGTGAAAGAGGAGAGTGAAAAAGTTGGCTTAAAGCTCAACATTCAGAAAATGAAGATCATGGCATCCGATCCCATCACTTCATGGGAAATAGATGAGGAAACAGTGGAAACAGTGTCAGACTTTATTTTTTTGGGCTGCAAAATCATTGCAGATGGTGACCACAGCCATGAAACTGAAAGACGCTTACTCCTTGGAAGGAAAGTTATGACCAACCTAGATAACATATTCAAAAGCAGAGACAACAGAGGTCTTTGCCAAGAAAGGTCCATCTAGTCAAGGCTATAATTTTTCCAGTAGCCTTGTGTGGATGTGAGAGTTGGACTGTGAAGAAAGCTGAACGCCGAAGAATTGATGCTTTTGAACTGTGGTGTTGGAGAAGACTCTTGAGAGTCCCTTGGACTGCAAGGAGATCCAACCAGTCCATTCTAAAGGAGATCAGCCCTGGGATTTCTTTGGAAGGAATGATGCTAAAGCTGAAATTCCAGTACTTTGGCCACCTCATACGAAGAGTTGACTCATTGGAAAAGACCGTCATGCTTGGAGGGACTCAGGGCAGGAGGAGAAGGGGATGTCAGAGGATGAGATGGCTGGATGGCATCACTGACTCGATGGACGTGAATTTGAGTGAACTCCAGAAGGTGGTGATGCACAGGGAGGCCTGGCGTGCTGCAATTCATGAGGTCGCAAAGTCGGACAAGACTGAACGACTGAACTGAACTGAATTGAACTGAACAGTACATTCCAGTACCTAACATTTTATAGGTTCCCAGTAATGTCTATTTAATAAATGAATAAATAGAGCTACCTGGAGCAAGAATCAGGCTTCCTGGATTTGAATCCCAGGCCTTCCACTTATTAACTGTGTGGTCTTGGGCAAATCCTGAAACTGTTACAAGTTCTTCATGTTTAAAATAAAGTATAAAGATGCCTGTTCTGTCAGACTGTTGTGAAAAGTTAATAATTGTTAAATATGTAGAATAATGCTACCCATCAGTTTTGTATCTTGCTATTCTGATACTAGGATGTCTGTCAGAGGACATTAGCATGACTGCTTGTCCATGACTTAATTTATGCTGCTGGTTTTATCTGTGGTATTTTTTGGTTTCTAGTTTTATTCTGGTAGTTTTCCAGTTGGCCAGATCTCCTTAGTGGTTGACTCCATTATTCATCTCAGCTAAAGAGATGGATACTGCTGCATAGTGCAGATTTCTTTGATGTCACCTGTGTGACTGATTTCTTTTGGGATCCCTGCCATGACAACTAGGATACTTTGTGTTTATCAGAACTTTGAGCTGGTGTTCTACAACCTACTTGACCTTGGATTTAAGGCGTTGGCTATGAGGCTTGACCTCAGCTTGCATTCTCTTTAGTCCTTAACTTGCTGCCCTGACCCACTCTGCATAGAATCTGGCAAATAGTAGCATATTATTGGTGAATACTTATGAAATAAATTAGGAAATTAATGAAGATTAGATTATATAATTATTTTAGAAATAATGTAAACTTGTCTAAAATTAACTATTATAGAAAG
>SJYC01066539.1:0-21232 GCA_006408675.1 Madoqua kirkii | reverse complement strand
TCAAGAGTCTTCTCCAACACCACCGTTCAAAAGGATCAATTCTTTGGTGCTCAGCCTTCTTCACAGTCCAACTCTCACATCCATACATGACCACTGGAAAAACCTGTCTCTTATACACATCTAGATGTGTATAAGAGACAGGGATATAGTCATGAAGAAGTAACTATTTTCAAAACAGAATATTTTATCTACTTAATTTCTTTAGTTATTATTTCCCTATTTATCTTTATGATTTTCTTACCATATCTTAGATTTTTATATATCTGAGTGGTTCTGGAAAGTTTTGTTATTCTAGTATTTACTTTTTAGCAGATTTTTATTGAGCCCCTCCTGTATTCCCAAGTCTGTGCTGTTTTATTAAATAGACGTAACTTCTTCTTTGTTGGCTTTGGCAGGCTAGAGAAGGAAAATAATAACAAATGAAAAAATTTATAAGTGTGAATGTAAAACAAGTTTCAAGATGTGTCTGATGCTGATGGTTCAGGGACTATACTTTGAAAACCACTTGATTAATTAATACTGTTGACTGAGCTAGTGTAGTTCTCTTTTTGGAGTTTCATTTCTATGTGCTTACTTTTTTTGGTTTATTATAATCTTCCTAATATTTTTCTAGAATGACCAAAGATGAGCAGGTTAAGGTATTCCAGTAAGGGAATTACTTCCTAATGTACACAAGAGGTAATGGCAAGTGTATTTCTTACTATGCCACAAGCAGGTCTATATTTATGTAGATCAGTTACAGAAGGAACCTTATGTGTTGCCTGACTGATTTTATTGGCAAAGTTAGGGGGATTGGAATATCATCTTTGTACAGAAAGGGCTAAAGACAATCTGTCTTAAGTGATTCTGTGGACTGCTTTCTCCGAGTCAAGTAAAAAGACAAAAAGCAAGACCTCAGCTGTGCATGTAAGATCCTTTCCTATTTCTCCGAAGTGGTGATGAGAAAAGTATCCCTCATTACCCTACAATAACTGGGCCAACATAGAGAGGAAATTAGGAAGGATGAAAGAGTTTTATGTCTCCATCATCCTAGACTCCTTCTGGAATATTAAATTTTAATATTTTATTTTGATAAAACCCGGGATAAGTTCTCCATCCCAAGTTCAAATTATTCCCTTATTTCCATTTAGTTTCATTTCTTCTACTGTATTGTGAGTTCCTTGATGGTATGAATCATGTCATAACATCTCAGAGTCCTAAGCACACAGATGTGGCAGCCATGGAAATGCATCTCTCAGATTCTCTACTCTTGGGAGCATAGTTGACTGACAGCTAGAATTTTATTCCTCCGAATCTGCTACCACACTCACCCTGAGAGCATTTACCCTGAAACTGCTCCCAGTCAGTGGCTGAACATGGCATGGGTACTACTGCTTGCTACAGTCTTGTGTGATGAAGGACTCCTCTAATGGCCAACTCTAAATAGAGAACTCTCTGTTTACCTAAACTGTCTTAGAACCATGTTGCTAAGATTCTTCGTATCCAGTTATTCTTCATTCTTGCATCCTTTCCCAGGATATAAGCTGTACTTTGTGGTCTGAAGATTCTCCTTGAACCCTCTCCTTTCATCTTCCAGTTATTTCCTTCAATACATCTGTAACTTGTCTAAGGGCACTTGCTTCTCAAAAGAGTTGAGTTAACACATGTAGGACTGAGAATGGGGTGGTACCAAGAATGAGATGGAGTTTTTGAAATGACTCACTCACTGCCCTGCAGACAAGGGAATGCTGTCCTATTCCGGGTATTTTGTGAGATACAGGTATTTCCTGGACAAGGCACCAATCCAATTGAAGAATTTGCCAATATGGTCTGGAAAAATGCTCCAGTGAAGGGGATTGCCCTGTAGGTAGAGGGAAAGATATAGGGAAAACAATGTCTGAGGACTGTGGAGTTGGCTGGCTGTTGCTAAATTATATTGATGCCGCTCAAAAGGATAATGAGAGTTTGTGGTGTATTAACAAGTAGTTCAGGGTGAAGTGTAAGAGCCAGAGGCTCCTGCAGTAGAAGAGTAGATTCAGTGGAGAGGCAGACTCAGAACTTGTTTGTTAGAATGGCACATGTTCAGAAATGTTTAAATGCCCTGCCAAAGTAGTTATGTTATATTAAGGCCAGATACCTGGTTAGAAATCTTGAGATCCTGACATATGGGATATGGATATATAGATTAATTTCTTTGAGAATTTGGCTTGTCAAATCCCTTCAAACCCTCAGAGTTACAACTTCCTTAGTTCTGGAAGATACTGCTGAGGCTGCACCCCTGCAAGACAATAGGTGCCCTCTGAGGAGCTCTCCCCCCGCCCCCCCTCCATCTCTTGTCCTGATTGCCAGACTGTAACTCAGTTTGGATCCCAGCATGCTAGGATCTGATAGACCTGATTAGGAAGGAAAGCAATTATACACCAAAGGAGCCACAACAATTAATTAGCTTATCTGCCAGGAGGTTAGATTTTGAGGATAGTTGATTAAGAAGGCTGAAAAGTAAGAGTGGATATGCAAGAATTAATTTACTTGTGTGTACATTCTCAGGACAAAGGATTTAACACCCAGACAACCATGTCACAGGAATGGGATAAATACTGTGAAGTAGCTCTTAAAAGCCTGGAGAAATTGATGGCTTATATTCAGCCCTCCTGCCAGTGCAGGAGACATAAGAGATGAAGGTTCAATCCCTGGGTTGGGAAGATCCCCTGGAAAAGGGAATGGCAACCCACTGCCTGGAGAATCCCATGGACAGAGGGGCCTGGCAGGCTACAGTCCATGGGGTTGCAAAGAGTTGGACATGACTGAGCGACTTAGCACACATGTTCAATGAAATAACTGTGTTCCCTGACCCACAGTAAGGGAAGAATACTAAAGCTAACAGAAGTGAGTCTGTTGGCTGGGATATATTATGTGAAGCCAAAAGACCCACCAATGGACTGTGTTCAACAGAAGGGAATCTAGAACACATAGTTTTTCAATACCATCAGCATCATTAAGATCTGATGAAACAAACACCAGCATCATTAAGAAATCCTTGTGGATCTCCTCTGCCAGCCATGGATGATGGTAACAGAGCCTGTCATAGAGTTGGGTTCATTAATATCCTTTGTGATAGATAGTAAATGAAGTAATAGAGGCCAGATGGTGGTGGTTTATCACCATGGGAAGAAGGTTTGCCTGTCATCTTAATGACAGGCAAAGTTTGAGGGCCAGCCAAGGGGACTTGACCTTCAGGAAGTTGAGGAGATGGCCATTAGAAATGCTGTTTCTAGTGACAGGCTAGATAGATAGTCAATAAGAGTGCTGCTTAACATCTACAACCAAATAAAGGAAGAATGAAAGATGGTTGCTCTCTCTCCAAAACTTACCATCCCTTGCTCAGTTCCTGGATCTGCATCAATTTTTAGATCTAGAGTCCATTGACTGAAGATGTGGCCAACTTTTTGGAGGTATCATTATTGGAAAAAGGTTTAGTGTGGAAATATAATATGCTGAGTTCCAGTACAGGAAACATTTCCGAGGCCAGAAGAATTCTAGATCAAGCCCTTATCATCCACAATAGAGAGTTATGTGCCTTTTGAGAAACAGCTCCTGGCATGTAACTTGCCCCTGAACGAGATGAAATGCTTTACAATGAGGTACCAAGTGACCAGGTATCTGGAAATCTCAATTATAAGCTATGTTCTGTTGGACCCACCAAGTTATAAAGTTGGACAGGCCTGTCATAAGATGGAAACGGTGCATCTGGGATTGAGTTTGAGCAGGACCAGCAGTCACAAGTTAAATATGTAATAAGGTAGCCCCAACTTTTTAAAAACATACCCACTGGATTGTACCAGATTCCCTTCCTTTCTATGGCTTCAGGCCCTAATCCTGTATGACCAGCTGAAAGAGTAAGGGAAGGCCTGTGCTGAGTTTATGGATAAGTCATTTTAGTATGTGGTTGAAAGCCAAAAATGTATGGCACCTGCATTATAGCCATATATAAGTAGGCCATAAAATGTGGACAGGGAAAAATCTTCCCAAATGAACGGTGCTACAAGCAGTACACCTGGACGTTAACTTTGTATGGAAGAAGATGCATCCGAAATGAGAATACATATAGATTCCTAAGAGGTGACCAATGGTCTGGTTGATTCATCAGGAGACTGGAAGGAAAAAAATCAAGGGTTGCTGACACCATGTGTAAAGTAGAGGCATGTGATTGGACAAATGGGAATAGGCACACTCAGAATGTCTTACTGAACTTCACTGATGTATACTTTTTGAGGATGCCTTTATTTACAAGTATTCCAGACATCACCAGGCTTCAGCTGTCATCACGAGCAAGATAAGCACATAATGTTTTTTTTTTCCCCAGAGTTCTGATCCCCACGCCTACTGTTTTCAATGCTTGTAATTTCTGACTGTGGCCTGTGAACAATAGAAAATGCTGAAAAACATGTGAATTCACCAGAGGATATGGGGTTGTAGAATATCTGGGTGTTGAGTTTGTTTGGTTTATTCAAAAGTTTTTCAATCCATATTAATGCTTCCAGGAAGCATCTTCCAGGGAAGAGGCAGTGATTATAATTAACCCAGTAGACAAAATGACTCAGCCAGTTGACATCAGCCAGCCTTTATTATCACATACCTTGGAACTATCGTGGTCATGTAAATAGAGTGGCCACAGGGGACTCATAGCTGCATAGACTTCCACTTACCAAAGCTGACCTAGCTACTGCTGCCTCTCTATGTCTAACTTAAAAGAAAGAGACTGGTGCTGAGTCCCCAGTATGTCACTGTTTTTGGAGGCAAGCCAGCCAGACGTTTAGGGACAATTCACACTGAGTGCCTTCTAAGCAGGAAGACCAGCAGTTCATCCTCTGGATCTGAGTTTGACTTTCTTGCCTGCAGTACCACTATGCAGTATCTTACCGAATGTCTATAAGATTCACAGGCATGGAATCACGCAAAACATAGCATTTAAGAGGGGCCCCGTATCACAGCAAAGGGGTTGTGGGAGTGGACTCATCATCACTGGATCCACTGATGGTATATTATACCATTCCATCCCAAAGCAGCTGTCATCAGGAACAGAACAGCCTTCTAAAGGCATAGCCAAAACACCAGTTTGAAAGCACCACTATGAAAGGATGGGATAACATTCTTTTTAGGTGAATATGTATTAAATAAAAGAACTCTTATTTGTAGCTTTTAAGAACTTATTGACCGAGATGTATTACTACATCTTTTGTTACCCAAAATGTTATTGACACGAGATGTTTCAGTATTCACTTACATGATAAATTGCTGACCACAGGTGTTAGTTTCTGTAAAAATCCCCTGGTCAATGTGTTGATAAGCACCTCATGGGTCAGGAAGATTCTCCTGGAGGAGGAAATGGAAACCCATTCCAGTATTCTTGCCTGGAAAAGCCCATGGACAGAGGAGCCTGGCAGGCTACAGTCCATCAGATTGCAAAGAGTCAGACATGACTGAGCTTGCACACAAGCACCTCAGGGTGCTGTGTTCCCAATGGAAAATTTAAGTGGAAGTGGTATCATATACCTTCACTCTCTCAGGTCTTTAGTAAAGGTTCATTAACAAACACTTAATGTTGATATTTTAGAATGAAAATGGAAATACATTCTGTTAATATGAATCCATGAAAAAGCTGAGGTATCTTTTCCAAAATTTTAGGGTTTTTTTAAATATAAGAGTGTGATAGAGCATATCATAGTTGCCTTTTCAACCTGGTGTTTTGCCAAGAGCATAGCTTTATGATTATTTAGACATAGATTAGCACTGGCTCTAATATTTACTTACTATGAGCTAATCGGAGAAGGCAAATGGCACCCCACTCCAGTATTCTTGCCTGGAAAATCCCATGGAGGGAGGAGCCTGGTAGGCTGCGGTCCATGAGGTCGCTAAGAGTCCGGCACGACTGAGCAACGTCACTTTCACTTTTCAGTTTCATGCACTGGAGAAGGAAATGGCAACTCACTCCAGTGTTCTTGCCTGGAGAATCCCAGGGACAGAGGAACCTCGTAGGAGGCCATCTATGGGGCCGCACAGAGTTGGACACGACTGAAGCGACTTAGCAGCATCAGCAATACTTGACCTTGAGACTGACACAGCATGCATTATTTTGGCTTCAGCTGCAAAATGCAAATCATGGTTATTATATGGGATCACAGTGTGCATTAAATGAGGTCATGCACATATTGTGCCTCATTGGTGTCTATGAGCAAGTGCTTACTAAATGGCAGTCCTATTCTACAGTTATAATACATCACAGTCAGCTGGTTAGTATTTTCTGTTATCCTCTGGAATGAACACTTTGAGAAGAATGTTTAAATTCCCTGACTTTGCAAGTTCCTATTTTCTCCTGACATTCTTTTCCTTGCTGTTTATTGTCTGGTGCAGTTTTACATAAATACCTCTACATGGTCCTTAGATTTCCTGCAGTGATAATGGAAATGTATATTGCCCTAGCCATGAGGGAACTCAAATAGCAAGGTGCTATGGGGCCTCTAAGAATCACTCTTTCCAAGATTCACTAGTCTTATAGTATCTTCAGGCAATGAAACAGAAGACATGGATTCTCTTTCTTTTGAAAACTCAGCTCTCCACAGCCATGTTTGTAATGAATTATTAGCTTCCTAAATCTTTGGATAAGATGATTTGTGCCCCTTGGGGTTCCAGTAATAGAGATCTAATGCCTGAACATGTTCAGAAAATTTTTGCAAGTCCCTGTGGGAGCCTCCCCAGGCTTCCTGAAGTTTGCTTCTTCAATAAGCCCAAAGAAGATGAACATCTGCCAGAAATTGCCTTACCTTCAGAACTAGATAAGATGAGGTATTCCTTCAGTCTAAATAGTCAAGGAAAGAGAAACAGAGACATGAGGAATTCCTTTTGGATAATTCTTCTCTTCTCTGAAATTCTGGGTTCAATAGGAAGTGAAAGAGGAGGGGTGACAGGAAAAAACCTACTAAATGTTTACTCTATGCCAATCACTGTGCTAGGTGTTTTATATGCATTACTCTCTAATTTAACTTCCAGGTCTGCCATAATGGTGGCATTATTCCATTTTACTGATGAAGAAACAAAAGGTACATCACTGGTACATCTGGAGCTAGAGTTAGTACTCAAGTTTTTCTGACTCCCTTACCCATAGAAGTTTATTGTTCTCTTAAGCTGAACTGGCCATGAGGGAATAATACAAGATATTTTAAAATAAAATGTTAGAAGATATATGGCTTGGATGGTGAAAGCATAGTAATTTAGAGAAAGGAGATGGACAGTTGATGAAGAGAGCCTGAAATTGATGTCAGATTTTACTGATACTGAACCTAATGTGCTGAACCTTCAGGGAAAAAAATGTTTGTACCTAAGAAAATTTATCAGGCCCTCCTTTTCTGTGAGCACAGGATACTATGTTCATAGCACCAATGTTATTGTGTGTCTACTTCTATGAAATATAAACTAATGGAAAAATCTCATCTCTGCTACTGCATGATTGATGGAAAGTATATTAGTTAAGATTGGGCTTGCCCACACATAACAGAAAAGCAAAATAATAGTTGTTTGATGATTAAGGCTTTCTTTTTCTCTTATAGAAAAGTCTGGAGATATATGGTTCAGGGCTGTTATGGTCATTCCTTGAAGTCATCAGAGATCCAGGCTTCTTCTGTTTTAATGGTCTACCATCCATAGCTCTTGGTGTCTATCTTCAAAGGTCATTACAGTAGCTTCAGCCATGCTTTTCTAATTTTAGCAGTAGGAACAAAAATAAGAGAAAAATGGCACACCTTTGAACTGAGTTAGTTGTATCGAAAGAAATTTTTACCTAGAAATTTGACCCAGTGACTTCCTTTTACATTTGTATGTCTACTGATGTCTGGTAAATTGTTTTATATTTTAACTTGGAACAGTACTACCCCCCCCCCCCAAATGTGGGCCCTCTTTCTTAAGAAGAAGCGATGTTTGATAGGCAACTAGTAATCTCTGTTGCAGCATGCAACCGATTAGTCTGAGATCCATGTCACCTGTAATGTTTATTTGGGGGCTAAGAAATAATGTGAAGGGACTTCCCCAGTGTTCTAATGGTTAGGCATTGTCCCGCCAGTGCAGGAAATTTGGGTTTTATCCCAGGTTGGGGAACTAAGATCCCATATGCCACGAGGCAACTAAGCCTGCACACCTCAACTAGAGAACCCAAGCTCTGCAAATTACAGAGCCCATACTCTCTGGAGCCCCTGCACCACGACTGGAGAGAAACCCGCAAGCTACAGTGAGGATCCCGCGTGCTGCAACTAAGACCCAACACACACACACACACAAAACAAACAAACAAAGGAACAAACAAGAAAAACACTTTAACACATTTATTGTGTGCCAAGCACTCTGCTAAATTCGTTAAAGTGTTTCAATTTAATACAATAACCTAATAAAGAGGGATTACTTTATTTTGCAGAAGGAATATTTGGCATGTGTTTACTGTTAAAAACAATGGTGATGAAAATGATAATTTAAAGTTCACATTTATTGAGTGCTTATAATGTGGTTCTTACTGTGCTAAACACTTTTAATTCTACACACACACACACACACACACACACACACACACACACACACACACGTGCTTGTACTCACCAGAATCCTAGCAGGTGAAAATTTTATTACTCTCATTCTACAGACAAAGAAAATGAGCCTCAAACCAGGTAAATAATGTGCCCCAAAGCCTAATCAGTGGCAGAGCCAAGACTATCATTTAAGCTTTAATGGCAAAGCCCCTACTTCTAACCACTGTACTGTATTTTAGGCTCTGCATAAGCCACAGGGGTAGACATTTAAAAAGTGATATGCACCCATGGCAGGTTCATGTTGATGTATGGAAAAACCAATACAATATTGTAAAGTAATTAGCCTCCAATTAAAATAAATAAATTTATGTTAAAAAATAAAAAGTGATAGTCCTTATTCTTGATAAGCTCATTGTTGTTATTGTTGTTCAGTTGCTCAGTCATGTCCAATTCTTTGTGACCCCATGAACTGCAGCACGCCAGACTTCCCTGTCCTTCACCAACTCCTAGAGCTTGTTCAAACTCATGCCCATTGAGTCAGTGATGCTATCCAACCATCTCATCCTCTGTCATCCCCTTCTCCTCCTGCCTTCAATCTTTCCTAACAGCAGAGTCTTTTCTAATGAATCAGCTGTCACACCAAGGGGCCAAAGTATTGGAGCTTCAGCTTCAGCATCAGTCTTTCCAATGAATATTCAGGACTGATTTCCTTTAAGATTCACTGGTTTGATCTCCTTAACAGTCCAAGGGACTCTCAAGAGTTTTCTCTACCACCACAGTTCAAAAGCATCAATTCTTCAGTGCTTGGCTTGCTTTATGGTCCAATTCTTACATCCATACATGACTACTAGAAAAACCATAGCCTTGACTAGGTGGATTTTGTCAGTAGTATCTTTGCTTTTTAACATACTGTCCAGGTTTGTCATAGCTTTTCTTCCAAGGAGCAAGTGTCTTTTATTTTCATGATTGCAGTCACCATCTGCAGTGATTTTGGAGCCCAAGTAAATAAAGCCTGTTACTGTTTCCATTGTTTCCCTATCTATTTGCCATGAAGTAATAGGACTGGATGCTATGATCTTAGTGTTTTGACTGTTGAGTTTTAAGCCAGCTTTTCCACTCTTGTCTTTCACCTTCATCAAGAGCCTCTTTAGTTCCTCTTTGCTTTCTACCATAAGGGTGGTATCATCTGCATACCTGAGGTTGTTGGTATTTCCATCAGCAGTCTTGATTCCAGCTTGTGCTTTATCCAGCCTGGCTTTTTGCATGATGTACTGAACTCATAGGCCAATCAAATGATGGTTATATATTATGTAAAAAACTGTATTGTCATTTCACAAACATTATATTTGAGGCTTTTCACGTTGTAACAAGACCATAGAATTTAACTGGAGTGTTCAAGGGAAGTGGATCCTTGGTCCTTGGACCACATTTAATAGCAGAACCACTAAGGTGAAAGAATCTTATAAATGTGAGGTCAGAGTACTACTAACACTCAAACTTTAATCAGCCTGCTATTTTTTTAGTAAGCAAACCAGTAAAAGGGAAGCTCAGTTAAAGCTGGCAAGAGCAGCAGATACAACATATTTTTCCTAGCTCTTCCTTGGGCCCTTGGATTCCTAAGAATCATGCAGCTGTTAGCAAGAGCTCCACAAGTGCTCACTTCTGCCAGAAACAAAAAACATCCAAATTCTTGCTTCTCTGCTGAGTCTCTTCCCTTTCTATACTCGTGGTTTGCATTACCATTTTGGAAGAACTTACAAGTGTAAACACTTCCATTATAGGAAACTTACAAATATTTATATCCCTTGATACTAAAACCAAACTCAGCTTCAAAAAACAGTCTAAACAATTCTCTAATAATATCTGCATCCTTTCAGTAACTTGCTCATTTGATCTTTATAGTAACCCTGCCAAGTAGGTAAAGTTTCTAGTTTATGCAGACTGGCAAACTAGGGCACAAGAAGATTAAGTGACTATCTAAGTTCTAATAGCTACTAGGTGCACAAAGTCTTATTGATTTAAAAGCCTGCAATCTTTTGATAATGTACAGTTGTGTTTGGTTACATAGTAGAATGCTTTATTTAGTTCAGTTCAGTCCCTCAGTCACATCCAACTCTTTGCAACACTATGAATCACAGCACGCCAGGCCTCCCTGTCCGTCACCAACTCCCGGAGTTCACTCAAACTCATGTCCATCGAGTCAGTGATGCCATCCAGCCATCGCATCTTCTGTCGTCCCCTTCTCCTCCTGCCTCCAATCCCTCCCAGCATCAGAGTCTTTTCTAATGAGTCAGTTCTTTGCATGAGGTGGCCAAAGTACTAGAGTTTCACCTTTAGCATCATTCCTTCCAAAGAAATCCCAGGGCTGATCTCCTTCAGAATGGACTGGTTGGATCTCCTTGCAGTCCAAAGTACTCTCAAGAGTCTTGTCGAACACCACTGTTCAAAAACATCAATTGTTCAGCACTCAGCTTTCTTCACAGTCCAACTCTCACATCCATACATGACTACTGGAAACACCATAGCCTTGACTAGATGGACCTTTTTTGACAAAGTAATGTCTCTGCTTTTGAATATGCTATCTAAGTTGGTCATAACTTTCCTTCCAAGGAGTAAGCATCTTTTAATTTCATGGCTGCAATCACCATCTGCAGTGATTTTGGAGCCCCAAAAATAAAGTCTGACACAGGTTCCACTGTTTCCCCATCTGTTTCCTATGAAGTGGTGGGACTTGATGCCATGACCTTAGTTTTTTGAATGTTGAGCTTTAAGCCAACTTTTTCACTCTCCACTTTCACTTTCATCAAGAGACTTTTTAGTTCCTCTTCACTTTCTGCCATAAGGGTGGTGTCATCTGCATATCTGAGGTTATTGATATTTCTCCTGGCAATCTTGATTCCAGCTTGTGCTTCCTCCAGTCCAATGTTTCTCATGATGTACTCTGCATAGAAGTTAAATAAGCATGGTGACAATATACAGTCTTGATGTACTCCTTTTCCTATTTGGAACCAATCTGTTGTTCCATGTCCAGTTCTAACTTGTTTCCTGACCTGCATATAGGTTTCTCAATAGGCAGGTCAGGTGGTCTGGTATTCCCATCTCTTTCAGAATTTTCCACAGTTTATTGTGATCCACATAGTTAAAGGCTTTGGCATAGTCAGTAAAGCAGAAATAGATGTTTTTCTGGAACTCTCTTGCTTTTTCAATGATATAGTGGATGTTGGCAATTTGATCTCTGGTTTCCCTGCCTTTTCTAAAACCAACTTGAACATCTGGAAGTTCACCTTTCATATACTGCTGGAGCCTGGCTTGGAGAATTTTGAGCATTACTTTACTAGTGTGTGAGATGAGTGCAATTGTGCAGTAGTTTGAGCATTCTTTGGCATTGCCTTTCTTTGAGATTGGAATGAAAAGTGATCTTTCTCAGTCCTGTGGTCACTGCTGAGTTTTCCAAATTTGCTGGCATATTAAGTGCAGCACTTTCACAGCATCATCTTTCAGGATTTGAAATAGCTCAACTGGAATTCCATCACTTCCACTAGCTTTGTTCATAGTGAAGCTTTCTAAGGCTCACTTGACTTCACATTCTAGGATGTCTGGCTCTAGGTTAGTGATCACACCAATATGATTATCTGGGTCGTGAAGATCTTTTTTGTATAGTTCTGCGTATTCTTGCCACCTTTTCTTAATATCTTCTGCTTCTTAAGGTCCATTTAAAAGTCACCAGAGCAGAGACAACTAAAATTATTATTCTCACTTATAGGAGTTAAACTTGGCCTTGCCTCAGCAGGACAAATAAGTAAAATCATCCATTTGCATACTGGAGGTTCAGTGTGACTTGGATTGAGCATTAGTTTTTCTGAATTTATTTGGTATTATTTCCTTGGTCTTTTCCACTGTGGTCGCAGATAGTTTGGGGAGGACATGAGATGGATAAAGAGAATAAGAAAATTGAAAGTAATAGTAGTATGCCTTTATTAACTTCTAAAGCTCTTTTCTTTTTTTCAGGTACTCATAGAGATGGGAGAAGAATCTGTGCAATCCACACACAAATAGCTTGTTACATACCTGAGAGTGATCAATGTGCTACATGTATAAAAGAAAATGTGGCACTGTTATAAGCTTGGGGGCATCTGCTCAGTTATAAAAATGACAACCTTGTGTCAAACAAATATGGCAAGGATAGGCAATTGGGGTAAGCAACATATATGTGAAAATGTTACTACAAAGTTGTCACTTTAGTATTAAAGGGGTTAGTAGCTGGGAAATTATTGAACTGTCTAAATTATAGGCAATTGTCCAGGTAACATTTTAATTAGCAAAAGGATTAGCTTAGTGCTATAACTCTGATATAGAAAATACTCATTCAAGTAATTCAAAAGAAAAATTAGTCGATTTGGAAGAATAGAACTAATATTTGATGACAGCCTATTATTCACCAGACACTTGACTAAGTGTTTTATGTTATTTACTTTGTTTAATCCTTGAACCGCTTGGTAGTTATTATAATTTTCCCCATATGTAAGTGTGGAATGGAACCTGAGAGAATATGTGTTTTTCTCAGGTCACTTAGTAATAGATTTTGAATCTAGGCTGTCAAACTTCACTGTTTGTAATGTGTATCTTTTGATATCTCTTCTACTTTATTTTCCCTTATTTTTCACTATATCTGTCACTGAATTATAAAGTGATTTGAAGGCACAACTAAATCTCATTAATTTATCAGCTATTTTCTAAATGTCTACCATATGATAAGGGCATCATTGAATTGATTCCTAATGTATATATATATGGTTCATGCATATAGATATATAATAAGAGTTGTTAAAAGAACATAGACTGTAGCAGTCATAGAAGCTTGAATTTTGTCTCATCAAATTTGCTTTCTGGTGAGGGGGAGAAAACAGTGTATAATAAGTAAAACATGTCAGATGGTAAAAAGCACTATGCAGGAAAAAAATCAGGGATGGGTTTTAGGGAATACCATGATGGAGTGTTATACTTTTAAAGCAGAGTATTAGCAGAAGAAAGCAGAGACATTACTTTGCCAACACACTTCTGTCTAGTCAAGCCTATGGTTTTTCCAGTAGTTATGTATGGATGTGAGAGTTGGACTGTGAAGGCTGAGTGCTGGAGAATTGACGCTTTTGAACCATGATGTTGGAGAAGACTCTTGAGAGTCCCTTGGTCTGCAAGGAGATCCAACCAGTCCATTCTGAAGGAGATCAGCCCTGAGTGTTCTTTGGAAGGACTGATGCTAAAGCTGAAACTCCAGTACTTTGGCCTCCTCATGTGAAGAGGTGACTCACTGGAAAAGACTCTGATGCTGGGAGGGATTGGAGGCAGGAGGAGAAGGGGACAACAGAGGATGAGATGGCTGGATGGCATCACTGACTCGATGAACATGAGTTTGAGTGAACTCCTGGAGTTGGTGATGGACAGGGAGGCCTGGCATGCTGCAATTCATGGAGTCACAAAGAGTTGGACACTACTGAGCAGCTAAACTGAACTGAATCACTGAGAAGGTAGAACTTGAAGAAAAATCTGAAGGAGATGAACTAGTCATATGGATATCTAGAGGGAGAAGAGCATATGAATTAGAAGGCCCAAGTGTAAAAACCTTGAGTGAGGGCATGACTGACATATATTAGGAAAGCAGGAAGAACAATTTGTGACTGAAAGAGTAAGTTAAGGGAAGATCAATGGAAAATGAGGTCAAAGATAAAACGGGTCAAGAACATATTGGGTCCTGTGAGCCAATATAAGGACTTTTAATGGATGAGATGTGAAAAAATCTTGAAGGGACATGAGCAGAAGAGCAGTGCAATCTCTTGATTGTATGAATTGGCATCTTTGTAGACAATGGACTTTAAGAGAGGAAATGATGAAACAGAAAAACCAGTTAGGAGGCAGTTGAAATCATCTTGATGAGAGATTATGGTGGTTTGGACCAGGGTGCTAGCAGCAGAGAAGAGCACAGTGGATTTTGGGAATATGTGAAACTATAACCACCAGGTTTGCTGATAGATTGGATTTGGGATGTGAGAGAATGAGAAGCTGAAGCTGAAGGTGAAGTCGCTCAGTCGTGTCCGACTCTTTGCGACCCCGTGTACTATAATCTACTAGACTTCTCTGCCCATGGGATTCTCCAGGCAAGAATACTGGAGTGGATTGCCATTTCCTTCTCCAGGGGATCTTCGCGACCCAGAGATTGAACCCGGGTCTCTTGCGTTGGAGGCAGACGCTTTAACCTCTGAGCCCCCAGGTAAGCATGAGAAGCTGAAGATAACGTCAAAGTTTTTGGTCTGAACATTTGTACATGTGTACATATATACTCTCCCCTTGGACCTTGCTACCACCCCCTTATCTCACCCATCTTGGTCACCATAGAGCACTGAGCTGAGCTCCTTGCACTATGAACAAGTTCCAATTAGCTTTATATTTTATACATGGTAGTGTATATATGTCAGCCCCAATATACCAATTCATCCCTTCCTTCTCGGCCTCGTTATGTTCATGCATCCATTCACTACATCTGCATTTCTGTTCCTGCTCTGCAAATAGTGTATCTGTACCATTTTTCTAGATTTTACATATGAGCATTAATATACAGTATTTGTTTTTTTCTTTCTGACTTACTTCACTCTGTGTGATAGACTCTAGATCTATCCACATCTCTACAAATGATCAATTTCATCCCTTTTAATGACTGAGTGATATTTAATTGTATATATGTACCACTTCATTCATAGGGAAATGAATTGAAATTGCTATTGGGTTTGCCAAAAGATTCATTTGGGTTTTTCTGTAGGGTCTTTGGAGAAATCCAAATGAACATTTTGGCAAACCCAAACTTTTTAAGATGGGAAAGACTCTAGGAAGGACAAGTTGGAGAGGAAAGATCAGGAAGCAGGTTTTGAATGTGTTTAATTTGAAATTTTATTAGACATCAAAGTAGAGATGTTTTTCAGGGATTTGGATAAATTAATTTGGAGTTCAGGCAAATTTCCCAGCTCTGTTATAAATTTGAGGACCATCAATGTGTACAGGTGGTATTTAAAGCTTTGTGAATGACTGAGGAGATTACTAAGGGAATGGGTATACTTTTAGAAGGGAAAGCATTTAAGGACTGAACCCTGGAAAGAAGATATTAGATATTACAAGATGAAGAGAATCCTACAGAAGGTTTTTGAGAAGCAGCAGCTAGAGGAAAACCAAAACAGTGTAGTATGACCCAGCTAAGGACAGAGTGATCTACTGTGCCAAATGCTGCTATTGAGTCAGGTAAATTGAAATGAAAACTGACCTTTTCCAGTCCTGTGTCCACTGTTGAGTTTTCCAAATTTTGCTGGCATATTGAGTCAGTTTTCATTCCAGTTGCAAAGAAAGGCAGTGCCAAAGAATGCTCAAACTACTGCACAATTACACTCATCTCACATGCTAGTAAAGTAATGCTCAAAATTCTGCAAGCCAGGCTTCAGCAATATATGAACCGTGAACTTCCTGATGTTCAAGCTGGTTTTAGAAAAGGCAGAGGAACCAGAGATCAAATTGCCAACATCTGCTGGATCATAGAAAAAGGAAGAGAGTTCCAGAAAAACATCTATCATTGCTTTATTGACTATGTCAAAGCCTTTGACTGTGTGGATCACAATAAACTGAGGAAAATTCTGAAAGAGATGGGAATACAGGACCACCTGACCTGCCTCTTGAGAAATCTGTACGCAGGTCAGGAAGCAACAGTTAGAACTGGACGTGGAACAACAGACTGGTTCCAAATAGGAAAAGGAGTACGTCAAGGCTGTATATTGTCACCCTGCTTATTTAACTTATATGCAGAGTACATCATGAAAAATGCTGGGCTGGAGGAAGCACAAGCTGGAATCAAGATTGCCAGGAGAATTATCAATAACCTCAGATATGTAGATGACACCACCTTTCTGGCAGAAAGTGAAGAGGAGCTAAAAAGCTTCTTGATGAAAGTGAAAGTGGAGAGTGAAAAAGTTGGCTTAAAGCTCAACATTCAGAAAATGAAGATCATGGCATCCGGTCCCATTACTTCATGGGAAATAGATGGGGAAACAGTGGAAACGGTTTCAGGCTTTATTTTTGGGGGCTCCAAAATCACTGCAGATGGTGATTGCAGCCATGAAATTAAAAGATGCTTACTCCTTGGAAGAAAAGTTATGACCAACCTAGACAATATATTCAAAAGCAGAGACATTAGCCAACTAAGGTCCATCTGTTCAAGGCTGTGATTTTTCCTGTGGTCCTGTATGGCTGTGAGAGTTCGACTGTGAAGAAGGCTGAGTGCCAAAGAATTGATGCTTTTGAACTGCGGTGTTGGAGAAGACTCTTGAAAGTCCCTTGGACTGCAAGGAGATCCAACCAGTCCATTCTGAAGATCAACCCTGGGATTTCCTTGGAAGGAATGGTGCTAAAACTGAAACTCCAGTACTCTGGCCACCTCATGCGAAGAGTTGACTCATTGGAAAAGACTCTGATTCTGGGAGGGATTGGGGGCAAGAGGAAAAGAGAATGACAGAGGATGAGATGGCTGGGTGGCATCACCGACTCAATAGACGTGAGTCTGAGTGAACTTCGGGAGCTGGTGATGGATAGGGAGGCCTGGCATGCTGCGATTGAATGGGTTGCAAAGAGTCTGACAGAACTGAGCAACTGAACTGAAGCTGTTTAGATGATGGGGAACAGACTAAAGCCAATTTGTTGAGTGTCCAACTCAATAGGGGGATTTTTTTCTTTTCTAAGACTCCTTGAAGATTTGAGATTAGGAAAATGTCATGATAAAAACTGCTGGGTTTTCTCATATATTCCCTAGTGCTTTGCACATAGGCAGAACTTAAAAAGCATTTATTGATTAAAATCACTTTTGCCTAAATAACTTAAATAATTTATAAAAGAATATTGTATTGTCCCAGAGAGAAACCAAGTGATCTAAGTGCCCTTTCCTTATGAACTATGCTGATACTCTGTTCATTTTGTTATGCCCAACTATGTTTTATCTATTTTTCAATATATATTTTTTGGTGCTTTATAAAATTCAACATAAATCTCTGTGCTAGAATACTTTTTGGCAGATTTCTCTAACATCAGACCATGACTACAGACTCTCAGGGCATATCTGGCAGCTGTCTCATCTCTTCACATCTTTATATAATCCTTTAAAATCAGATATTGTACCATCCAATAATTCAGAGCAGTTTATGGGGATTATACATTGAGACAATCTACAGCCTTTAATACTATTTTGCTCTATGGACTTAAGAAGTTTTTCTTTTCCCAAAGCTCTTTAATGCCTATTTTGTCTCTTTTCAATGCAAAGAAATAGAGGGAAAAAATAGAATGGGAAAGACTAGAGATCTCTTCAAGAAAATTAGAGATACCAAGGGAACATTTCATGCAAAGATGGGCTCAATAAAAGACAAAAATGGTAGGGACCTAACAGAAGCAGAAGATATTAAGAAGAGGTGGCAAGAATAAACAGAAGAACTGTACAAAAATTATCATGACTGGGAAAATCACAATTGTGTAATCACTAGATACGATGTTTAGAGCCAGATATCCTGGAATGTGAAGTCAAATGGGCCTTAGGAAGCATCACTATAAACAAAACTAGTGGAGGTGATGGAATTCCAGATGAGCTATTTCAAATCCTAGAAGATGATGCTGTGAAAGTGCTGCACTCAATATGTCAGCAAATTTGGAAAACTCAGCAGTGGACACAGGACTGGAAAAGGTCAGTTTTCATTCCAATCCCAAAGAAAAGCAATGCCAAAGAATGCTCAAATTACTACACAGTTGCAGTCATCTCACATGCTAGTAAAGTAATGCTTAAAATTCTCCAAGCCAGGTTTCACAGTATGTCAACTGGGACCTTCCAGATGTTCAAGCTGGTTTTAGAAAAGGCAGGGGAATCAGAGATCAAATTACCAGCATCTGATGGATCATCGAAAAAGCAAAAGAGTTCCAAAAAAACAAACAAACAAACAAACAAAAAACCACATGTATTTCTGCTTTATTGACTATGCCAAAGCCTTTGAGTATGTGTTCACAAAGAAACTGTGCACAATTCTGAAAGAGATGGGAATACAGGACCACCTGACCTGCCTCTTGAGAGACCTGTATGCAGGTCAGGAAGCAACAGTTAGAAATGGACATCGAGCAACAGACTGGCTCCAAATAGGAAAAGGAGTACGTCAAGGCTGTATATTGTCACCCTGCATATTTAACTTATACGCAGAGTACATCATGAAAAATGCTGGGCTGGAGGAAGCACAAGCTGGAATCAAGATTGCCAGGAGAAATATCAGTAACCTCAGATGTGCAGATGACATCACCCTTCTGGCAGAAAGTGAAGAAGAACTAAAGAGCCTCTTGATGAAAGTGAAAGAGGAGAATGAAAAAGTTGGCTCAAAGTTCAACATTCAGAAAACGAAGATCATGGCATTCGGTCCCATCACTTCGTGGCAAATAGAAGGGGAAACTATGGAAATAGTGGCTGACTTTATTTTTGGAGGCTCCAAAATCACTGCAGATGGTGATTGCAGCCATGAAATTAAAAGACACTTGTTCCTTGGAAGGAATGTTATGCCCAACCTAGAGAGCATATTGAAAAGCAGTGACATTACTTTGCCAACAAAGGTCCATCTAGTCAAAGCTATGGTTTTTCCAGTGGTCATATATGGATATGAGAGTTGGACTATAAAGAAAGCTGAGCACCGAAGAATTGATACTTTTAAATTGTGGTGTTGGATAAGACTGTTTAGAGTCCCTTGGACTGCAAGGAGATCCAACCAGTCCATCCTAAAGGAAATGAGTCCTGAACATTCATTGAAAGGACTGATGCTGATGCTGAAACTCCAGTACTTTGGCCACCTGATGCGAAGTGCTGACTCATTGGTAAAGAATATGATGCTGGTAAATATTGAAGGTAGGAGGAGAAGGGGACGACAAAGGATGAGATAGTTGGGTGGCATCACTGACTCAATGGAAATGGGTTTGGGTGAACTCTGGAAGTTGGTGATGGACAGGGAGTCTGGACGTGCTGCTGTTTGTGGGGTTGTAATGAGTTGGACATGACTGAGCAACTGAACTGAACTGATTTTGTCCCTTGCATATTTGTTTGTCTAGAAGTATAGTTTCTCGTCTAGCTGGGTTTTCTGTCTCAGTGTATTCCATAACCTATCAACAGCTGGTGGAGACTTATACTGTCTCTTTTGCCTTCTTCTTTGAAAGATGGAAAGGCAGCTTAACTTCTTTGTAGATTTTTTAAGAGGAGCAGTATTATGTGGTAAAAAGAGCAATAGATTAGGAGTCATGAGACCCTGACTGTAACCTCAGCAATACCACTAGGCTATGGATGTATTGGGTGGCTTCATCCAAGGCACTTAACTCTCTAGGTCTCACATTTCTTACATGAAAACAAGGAGAGCTTCCCTGGTGGCTCAGTGGTAGAGAATCCACCTTGCAATACAAGGGACACTGGTTCCATTCCTTTTTTAGGAACATCCCACTTGCCACAGAGCAACTCAGCTTCTGTGCCACAAATACTGAGCCTGTGCTCTGTTAGATAAGTGAAGTCGCTCTGTCGTGTCCAACTCTTTGTGACCCCATGGACTGTAGCCTACCAGGCTCCTCTGTCCATGTGATTTTCCAGGCAATAGTACTGGAATGGATTGCCACTCTAGAGGTAGTGAACTGCAGCTACTGAGCCTGTGTGCTACAACTGCTGAAGCCCGCATGCCTACAACCTGTACTCTGCAACAAAAGAAGCCACTGGAATGAGAAGCCTGCACGCTGTAACAAAGAGTAGCCTTTGCTCACCACATCCAGGGAAGGCCCCCACACAGGGCGGAAGAGCCACCACAGCCAAAAAATAAAATTCATGAATAAATCTTAAAAAAAAAAAGCAAGAGAATATCATTAAATGTCATTTATCCATTTATTCAAAAAGTATTCTCTGAGTGATCTTTCTATATCCAGTGCCTATTAGGAATGCTAATATGAGTAAGATGTACTTTTCACCCTTTATGTACTTATATGATAGAGGTGAAGATAGGGGGAAAAACTACAAATGAGTTATCAAAGAGGAATACAAAAATGGGACTGTAGTGTAGCAGCACAGGTAAAGGGCAACTGGTGGGCTAGGGTGATCAGAAAATATTTGCCAAAGAAAATAACCAAACTAAAGCTGAATCTTTAAAAATAATTTAGACTGGAATTCTCATATGGTATTGGTGGGACTGTAATTGTTACAAAAAACCTGTAGAAAACATTGTAAAAGTACTGCTAGAATATATATCTATATCTAGCTTATGCTCTAGTAGATAATGACAGTCTTCCAGTCCCAGAAATATGTACATTTTCCAAAAAGACATTTAAAATATATCTATTGGCACTATTTGCAATAATCAAAATCAGGAATTATTCTAATGGCTGTAAATAGTAGAGGATGAGATAGGTGGCATCACCAACTCGATGGACATGAGTTTAAACAAATTCTGGGAGATAGTGAAGGACAGGGAAGCCTGGCATGCTGCAGTCCATGGGGTTGCATAGAGTTGGACACGACTGAGAGACTGAACAACAACAAAGAAATAGTAGAGTTTTAAAAATTAGTTTATTTTAATTGGAGAATAATTGTATATTGTGGTGGTTTTTGC